>JAVSCE010011867.1:0-122819 GCA_032199065.1 Smutsia gigantea
GAGACAGAGGGGTAGGATCTGAGCGGGGAACGCGCCAGGGTGCTTGCAGCCGGCCCCCGGGAAGGAAAAAAAAAAAGAAAAGCACGCGCTTTCTTCAGCGGTCTTAAAGAGACAGAAGCCCAACGGAGGAGCCGGATCGCCCCGGCACACTCAGCCCAGCAGGCTGGGAGTCCTGGGGAGTTTCAGACGCCTTAGCTGGCAACTGAGAAAGGGTGACCACACATCGACTTCCCAAAGAGATCAACAGCCTCCCATTCGTTCCCACCCTGGCCAGAGCTATAAAGGGCCCTGCAGAGCGGCACGGCCACAGCTGTGGAATAGTGGGGCAACAACGCCACCTACAGCATCCCCACAGAATTTACTCACGGTGGGCGTTTTTTTTGTTTTTGTTTTTGTTTTCTTCTCTTTCTTTCTTTTTTTTCTTTTTCTCTTTTTAAAGTCTTAAAGAGCCCAGCTGACATGTGGCAACTACCAGCGACCACTTCTATACCCATGAAAAGACAGAGGAATATGGTCCAGACTAAACTCAACCAGACAGCCCCAGAGAGGGAGCCTGAAGGGATGGAAATGCACAGTCTTCCTGAAAAAGAATTCAGAATAGAAGTCATAACCATGCTGATGGACCTACAGAGAAATGTGCAAGAGCTGAGGGAGGAAGTGAGGGAAGTGAGGAAAGTCAATGCAGAAATCAGACAAGCGATTGATGGGCTTAACAGCAGACTGGATGAGATGCAAGAGACTGTTAATGGAATAGAAATCAGAGAACAGGAATACAGAGAAGCTGAGGCAGAGAGAGATAAAAGGATTTCTAGGAATGAAAGAATATTAAGAGAACTGTGTGACCAATCCAAACGGAACAATATTCGCATTATAGGAGTACCAGAGGAAGAAGAGAGAGAAAAAGGGATAGAAAGTGTCTTTGAAGAAATAATTGCTGAAAACTTTCCCTCGCTGGGGAAGGAAGTAGTCTCGCAGTCCACCGAAGCTCATAGATCTCCCAACACAAGGGACCCAAGGAAGACAACACCAAGACACATAATAATTAAGATGGCAAAGATCAAAGATAAAGACAGGGTATTAAAGGCAGCTAGAGAGAGAAAAAGATCACCTACAAAGGAAAACCCATCAGACTATCATCAGACTTCTCAACAGAAACCTTACAGGCCAGAAGAGAATGGCATGATATATTTAATGTTATGAAACAGAAGGGCCTCGAACCAAGAATATTGTATCCAGCACGATTATCATTTAAATATGATTGAGGGATTAAACAATTTCCAGACAAAAGAAAGTTGAGAGAGTTGGCCTCTCATAAACCACGACTACAGGATATCTTAAATGGACTGCTCTGGATGGAAGCACTCCTAAGGCTAAAAAGATGTCACCAGAGAAAATAAAATCATCGCAAAGAAAGCAGACCATCCAAATACTAACTAAAGGCAAAGAATAAAACACCTACTATATAAAGAATGGAGGAGGAAGAATAAGAAGGGAGAGAAATAAAGAAACATCAGACTGTGTTTACAATAACTTAACAAGAAAGTTAAGTTAGATTGTTAGATAGTAAAGAAGCAACCCTTGAACCCTTGGTAACCACGAATCTAAAGCCAGCAATGGCAATAAGTACATATCTATCCATAATCACCCTAAATGTAAATGGACTGAATGCACCAATCAAAAGACACAGAGTAACAGAATGGGTAAAAAAGCAAGACCCATCTATATGCTGCCTTACAAGAGACTCACCTCAAATCCAAAGATATACACAGACTAAAAGTGAAGGGATGGAAAAGATATTTCATGCAAGCAACAAGGAGAAAAAAGCAGGTGTTGCAGTACTTGTATCAGACAAAATAGACTTCAAAACGAAGAAAGTAGCAAGAGATAAAGAAGGACATTACATAATGATAAAGGGGTCAGTCCAACAAGAAGATATAACCATTATAAATATATATGCACCTAACACAGGAGCGCCAGCATATGTGAAACAAATACTAACAGAATTAAAGGAGGAAATAGACAGCAATGCATTCATCTTAGGAGACTTCAACACACCACGCAGAAAAAAACAGAAAATATGAATAGACCAATTACCGGCAACGAAATTGAACTGGTAATCAAAAACCTACCTAAGAACAAAATACCTGGACCAGATGGCTTCACTGCTGAATTTTATCAAACATTTAGTGAAGACCTAATACCCATCCTCCTTAAAGTTTTCCAAAGAGTAGAAGAAGAGGGAATACTTCCAAACTCATTCTATGAGGTCAGAATCACTCTAATACCAAAACCAGGCAAAGACACCACAAAAAAAGAAAATTACAGACCACTATCCATGATGAACATAGATGCAAAAATACTCAAGAAAATATTAGCAAACTGAATTCAAAATACATCAAAAATATCATCCATCATGGTCAAGTAGGATTTATTCCAGGGATGCAAGGATGGTACAACATTTGAAAATCCGTCAACATCATCCAGCACATCAACAAAAAGAAGGACAAAAACCACATGATCCTCTCCATAGACGCTGAAAACGCATTTGACAAAATTCAACATCCATTCATGATAAAAACTCTCAACAAATGGGTGTAGAGGGCAAGTACCTCAATATAATAAAGGCCATATTTGACAAACCCACAGCCAGCATTATACTTAACAGCAAGAAGCTGAAAGCTTTTCGTTTAAGATAGGGAACAAGACAAGGATGCCCACTCTCCCCACTTCTATTCAACATAGTTCTAGAGCTCCTAGCCATGGCAATAAGACAACACAAAGAAATAAAAGGCATCCAGATTGGTAAAGAAGAAGTCAAACTGTCCCTGTTTGCAGATGACATGACAGTGTACATAAAAAACCCTAAAGAATCCACTCCAAAACTACTAGATCTAATATCTGAATTCAGTAAAATTGTGGGATACAAAATTAATATGCAGAAATCTGTTGCATTTCTATACACTAACAGTGAACTAGCAGAAAGAGAAATCAAGAAGACAATTCCATTCACAGTTGCATCAAAAAGAATAAAATACCTAGGAATAAACCTAACCAAGGAAGTGAAAGACCTATACTCTGAAAATTACAAGACAATCATGAGAGAAATTAAAGAAGATACCAATAAATGGAAACACATCCCGTGCTCATGGATAGGAAGAATTAATAGTGTCAAAATGGCCATCCTGCCTAAAACAGTCTACAGATTCAATGCAATTCCTATCAAAATACCAACAGCATTCTTCAACAAACTACAGAAAATCGTTCTAAAATTCATATGGAACCACAAAAGACCCCGAATAGCCAAAGCAATCCTGAGAAGGAAGAATAAAGCTGGGGGCATTATGCTCCGCAACTTCAAGCTCTACTACAAAGCCACAGTAATCAAGACAATTTGGTACTGGCACAAGAACAGACCCATAGACCAATGGAACAGACTAGAGAACCCTGATATAAACCTAAGCATATATGGTTAATTAATATATGATAAAGGAGCCATGGTCATACAATGGGGAAATGACAGCCTCTTCAATAGCTGGTGTTCGTAAAACTGGATAGCTACATTCAAGAGAATGAAACAGGATTTTTGTTTAAACCCATACACAAAAGTAAACTCGAAATGGATGAAGGACCTGAATGTAAGTCATGAAACCATAAAGCTCTTAGAAGACAACATAGGCAAAAACCTCCTGAGTATAAGCAGGAGCAACTTGTTCCTGAACGCATCTCCTCGAGCAAGGGAAACAATAGCAGAAGTGAACTCATGGGACTACATCAAACTAAAAAGTTTCTGTACAGCAAAGGACACCGTCAAGAGAACAAAAAGGCATCCTACACTATGGGAGAATATATTTGTAAATGACATATCCGACAACGGGTTAACATCCAAAATATATAAAGAACTTACACACCTCAACACCCAAAAAGCAAATAACCCGATTGAAAATGGGCAGAGGATATGAAGAGACAGTTCTCCAAAGAAAAAATTCAGATGGCCAACAGACACATGAAAAGATGCTCCACATCACTGATCATCAGGGAAATGCAAATTAAAACCCCAATGAGATCACCTGACACCAGTAAGGATGGCCAGCATCCAAAATACTAAGAACGACAAATGCTGGTGAGGATGTGGAGAAAGGGGAACCCTCCTACACTGCTGGTGAGAATGTAAGCTAGTTCAACCATTGTGGAAAGCAATATGGAGGTTCCTCAAAAAACGAAAAATACAAATACCATTTGACCTGGGAATCCCACTCCTTGGAATTTACCCAAAGAATACAACTTCTCAGATTCAAAAAGACATATGCACCCCTATGTTTATTGCAGCACTTTTTACAATAGCTAGGATATGGAAGCAACCTAAGTGTCCATCAGTAGATGAATGGATAAAGAAGAGTGGTACATATACACAATGGAATACTATTCAGCCATAAGAAAGAAACAAATCCTACCATTTGCAACAACATGGATGGAGCTGGAGGATATTATGCTCAGTGAAATAAGCCAGGTGGAGAAAGACAATTGCCAAATGATTTCCCTCATTTGTGGAGTATAACAATGAAGCAAACCTGAAGGAACAAAATAGCAGCAGATTCAGAGACTCCAATAAGGAACTAGTGGTTACCAAAGGGGAGGGGTGTGGGAGGGTGGGTGGGGAGGGTGGGAGAAAGGGATTGAGTCCTATTATGTTTAATCCACATGGTGTGGGGGATCAAGGGGAAAACAGTGTAGCACAGAGAAGGCAAATAGTGAATCTGTGGCATCTTACTACACTGATGGACAGTGACTGCCTTGGGGTATGGGTGGGGACTTGATAATATGGGTAAATGTAGCAACCGCATTGTTTTTTCATGTGAAACCTTCATAAGAGTGTATATCAATAATACCTTAGTAAAAAAAAAAGCCAGGCGGAGAAAGACAAATTACCAAATGATTTCACTCATCTGTGGAGCATCAGAACAAAGCAAAAACTGAAGGAACAAAACAGCAGCAAACTGACAGAATGCAAGAATGGACTAACAGTACCAAAGGGAAAGGGACTGGGGAGGGTGTGTGGGTGGGAAGGGAGGGAGAAGGGGAATAGCACACATAATGTGGCAGGGGGGCACAGGGAGGGCTATACAACACAGAGAAGACAAGTAGTGACTCTATAGCATCTTACTACGATGATGGACAGTGACTGTAATGGGGTATGTGGTGGGGACTTGATAATGGGGGGAATCTAGTAACCACAATGTTTCTCATGAAATTTCATATTAATGATACCAAAAAAAAAAAAAGAAAAGGCCATGCAGCTTCCACCTGGCCCTCCTAGGGTACTTCCTGTGGGGAAATCCAACCATCATGTAAGAATTCCAACTACCCTGAGATCACCATGCTGGAAGGTCAGGTGCAGGTGCTGGTTGACAGCCCTGGCTGAGCTCCCAGTCAACACTCAGTATTAACTGCCAACCTTGTAAGTGACCATCATTGTGATCTTGGATGTCCAAGCCAGCTGACCTCAGACTGCATGAGAACTTCAGACAGGAACTTCCATTGGAGCCCTTCCCAAATTTATGACCCCAAAACTGTAAGCAGAATAAAATGGTTTAATCCACTAAATTTGGCAATTACTTGCTAATAATTATAACAAATAATAACTGGAAAAACTTATGGAGCAAGGAGTTGTGGATATCATGGTGATAGAGAAAGAAAGCAAGAAAAAAAGGAGGTGGTAGAGAATTAGATGCTTAACATCAAGATTCAGGAGATGGTGGGTGAAGTTATTGCTTATGACAGTTTTCCCAACAAGTTATGGCTCTTAGGCTTTCATCTTTATTATATATTTCTGTTCATAGTTTTAGCCATTGGCATTTTTATTTTATGCTTGTGATTTCAATGCTGTATGAACAGGATGAAAGACCGTTTGCATTTATTTTCTCATTTATGAGAAAATTGTCAGAAAATGTCCTCTGACTCTTTAGGATTGGTCTGTGGTCAGGATTGCTGAAACTGTGTTGCTGTTCTAATATTCCCATGTAAGTCCAGACAACTTCATGTTTTGTACTGTCCATACCATTAGTGGACCATAGAGCAAAGTATAAAAATGGTGGAGTCAAAACACCTTAATTTGTCGTTTAGAAGAAGAAAGGGAGTCTGGAAGGACACTGACCCTGGGTAGTCAAGAAGACAGGAAGAAAACCAGTAGCACATGGGGCCCACAAGCTGAGGGAAGAAAAATCTTCAAGGACGGATTGGTCAGCTCCCTGTGGATCTCAGTTCTTTCATCCACACAAGGATGCTATAATTAAATGAGGTAACACATGTAAATTTCATGAAATGTGCAAGATGTAAGGAGCATAAACCATTCAAGAAAGAGATTTTGTCTTTTCATCAATGCATTCCTGAGCTGCAAAGAGTAGAGTCCTGAGGGATTGGGAGGAAAATGGGCTCTGTGTGAGGAGCTGGGGGGGAGGAACATTGAATGACCATGAATAAGAGCTAGGGCCCATGCCTGAAGCTTTACATGTCATCTTGTGATCCTCATAGCATCAGTGTACAGATGAAGAAACTTGAGTCCATAGGACTGAGTAACTTGCCCTTGTTCGGAAAGTTGATGGCAAGATAAAGATTCGTACCTCAATCTCTCAGACCCTAAGACTAGTTGTTGGTTCAGTGTGGTCTGGGGACAGATGGAAGACTTCACAGACAATTGGAGGTGGAAGCTCCAACTGCATGACCTTTATACTCCAGGAATTTGGGGGCAAATCATCTGATAAAAGGGAGAGAAGGAAGGGGAGGGGCTTGAGTGTGGTTGTGGAAGTGATGATCTGTGATGGGATTTAGGAATATAAATGTTCAAGGTTGGTGCAATCCCAGGTGGAGAATCCTGAAGCTCTTTATGGAAGAGGTAACTAGAGTCGAGAGTCAAAGACTTGACTAATCAGAAGTCAAGGAACCAGCTGACCAGGGTGTTGGATCACTTATGTGGATAACCAAGTCCACCACTTTGATGACAAGACTATGGCTTGAAAGGAAATCTGGGAAGCTGGGGTCAAAATTTTGTGAATTCTAGGAAGAGATCTGGAGTTTTGTGGGGAAAGTCGGGGATTAGTTAATATGTCCAGACTCCTTGAACCTCAGAAATGGGGAATGTTCCTAGTGCTCCTAAAACTGGAAAGACAGCATGATGATAAGGACTTAATACCCCAGACCTGGTAGAGCCCATAATCCCTCTCATTTATTCACGTATTCATTCACAGATTTACTGAGCACCTACTGTGTGCCAGGCAATGTGTTTGGAGCGTGAAGGTCCAAACAGAGCTAAGATAGTGTTTCTGCTCTCCTGCAGCTCTCAGTCACTAAGAAGGGAAAAATAAGCAAATAAATGTTATTCTTAGGAAAACGCTAATTGAGATAAAATGTAAATTACGGTTGGGGCACAAGCTGTCGCTGGCCTTAGGCCTTCCCTCTGGGCAAAAATGATTGCCATGCAGAGTGATGCCCCTCTTCCCAACTTACATGAGCTCCTTCTGGCCTGTGGTTTCCTGGCATTAACCACTGGTATGCCTCATCCTTCCCTCAGAAACAATTTTCCACAGAAATAGTTTAGACAAAGAAATGTTTGGGCACATAATTTCCATTAAGGAAAACAAAGGATATTTTATTGCACTCTTGTTGAAACTCCAGGCTCATTCAGTCAAATCTGCACAAAGTCTCCCTAACCTGCCCCTCGAAACCTGTCTTTATCAATTGTACTCTCAACCCTGATTGCCCTTCCCGCGCTCCAACACCAGCTGATCCTGACCTAATCGGACTCCTGGAGCTCGATTTCAACATCAGCTCCCAACAGAGCTCCACATCAAGCCAGAATATATCGGTAACCTAAAGTTGGTGCTCAAGAAACGGTATTTCCAGTGGAATGAACATGACCTCACCCAATGCCCATCAGTGCCTCTGTTCAGCCTGTGCGGTCTGTACTGCGCACTGAAAGTTCAGGATTAGCCCGGGTCGGCGTCCTGTGCGCGGCACACTCGGAGTCCGGCGCGGATCAGCACGGCGCGCGGGAACAGCTCCTCCGGCTAGGATCAGCACCGGGCGGGAGAGAGCTCCTGCAGGCCGGCCGGCACGCGGTGGGGCGCGACCGCCGCCGACGCGGTCAGCACCCCAGGGCGGACAGCGCCCCGGCCCCGCGCCAGGCGCGGCCTGGGGCCGTCCCCTCAGACCCCGGCTCATCCGCCCCGGTTCCTTGGGACGTCGGCGCAGCTCCTGGGGCCGCACCCACCCCTCTATGAGCCCCTTCCCCCCGAAAATGCCCCCGTTAACCCGAAGTCTGAGGACCCGGGCCGCCGCCTTCCTCCGCGTCCCCGCCGCAGGGCCTTCCGGTCGAACCTGAACCCCCGCCCCCGCCAATCTGCCTCTCAGCAGCCACCCCGCGCCGGCCTCCCGGGAAGACCGCAACCCGACTCTTCCCGAGCCGGTGCCCCTCCGTCAGACCGCCTTCGCCAACCAGCGTCCCCGCCGGCCGCCCCCTCCCTCCCGGATCCTCCCGCCTCCCGCCCTCCCTCCCCCTGCGGCGCTGCCGCCCGCGCTGCCGCGGCGTCCGGCCGGGAGTCGAGGTGTGTCGGCGGGCGGGGTGTCGCAGGGCGTGTCACGAGGTGGATCGGGGAGGGCCGAGGGCCGCGGGAGGGCGCGCCGAAGGGCGTGCGGGGCTGGTGCTCCGGGCCCCCTCCCCCCGTCGCGGTCGGCAGGCCTTTCCCCGGAGAAGATGGCGGATCGGGCGGAGATGTTTTCTCTTTCCACCTTTCATTCGCTGTCGCCACCAGGCTGCAGGTACGCACTTTGGCGCCCCGGGCCTCAGCAGGCCCTTCCCTTTCTTCGGCCCCTCACCCTGACCCAGCCCCCAGACTCCTTCGACAAGGTCTTTCCACCTCATCCCCCGTCGCCTTTGGAGACCTAAGCCCCAGGCCCCTCTGTGGCCCCGAGTCCTGCTTCCCATCCCCCAGTCGTCACCCCCCATGCAGGGGCTTTTCATTTTTGTGCTCCGCATATCCCCGTCCTCCAGCCCCAGTAACCTCCCCCACACCACCTCGACTTCCGGCCAGGATCCAGTGCCGCACCCAGCCTGGGCAGCCGACCCTTAAAGGGTGGAGATCTTGAGCCCATCCTCTGAGAACAGACTGCCTGGCAGGATGCTGAGCACACGCTCTGTGCTTGGCAGTGCCCTTTAGGTCTTGTGGGCCTCTTCGGTGGCAGCCTAGCCTGGCCTGTGGCGCTCAGGGAGGGAGGGAGAGAGATCATTGCCTAACAGCCATGGCGGAAGGGACTGGTGTGGGGAGAGCGCTGGACCTCCCGGTGTAGACCAGCCTTGGCTGGAGGGGGAGACAAAGTGGCTAGACTCTGCTCCGAGAATAGGCTTCTCCCCACCCTTCTGCTGCTGCAGTTTCAGCTCCTCCTCCCCGAGCTCTGCTCAGCCTGTCTCCCCTGAGCCTGAAGCGGTGACCCAGAGGGGCCTAGAGCTGAACATATAGGGAGGAGAGGCTGCTAGCTCTTTAAGGCAGGAGGATTGGAAGGAGGGTTGGGGGAAAAGTGGCTCCTCTGGGCTGGTCATGGCCCATATTGTGAGGAGAAACCATTGGCGAGCAGAGCTTGGGGGATGACAGCAGGTCTGGGGGCTGGGGGTCTCCATTAGCCCTCCTTAGGACCAGCTTCCAGCAGGGAGTCCAGAGTCGGTGCCTCTCTCAGGAGCCCTGTCCTTGTTCTCTGACCATAATCTCCTCTCCAGGCCTCCCCAGGACATAAGCCTGGAAGAATTTGACGATGAAGACCTGTCTGAGATCACTGATGACTGTGGCCTGGGCCTCAGCTATGACTCGGACCACTGCGAGAAGGTGCGGAGGGACTGGAGCATAGAACCCTCTCAAGGAGAACCTCCCTTAGGCTCTGCTTAGCGTTCAGTTGGGGCTTTATGGTGGGTCTGGGCTCAGCCTTGACACAGAAAACTCCTCTAATTGCCTCCTCCCTCTTGCCCTTTTGGCCTGTGGTCTTTCTTGATATCTAACTTTTCTTTCTCTAATAGACCCTAGGCCCTCCACTGAGTGTTTCCTCAGCAGTCCTGCGTGACCCCCATCATGGGCTAGTTAAGGGAAGGGGAGGAGTACCCATGGTGCCCCCTGTGCTCAGATCACATCCCAGAAAGATCTAACCCCTTCCAACAGCCCTCCCTCCTTGTCTCCTCCTCAGCCCTGTCCCCACCTCTCAAGCTTCTCTATCTGCCTCAGGTCTCTGTCCCTGAAATCTTTTCTCCCCCCATCTCCTGCTTCTCTCCTCCCTGTCTTTCCACTGCCTGTTTTCATTCTTTCAAGAACATTTCTGAGCAACGGCCATGTGTCAAGTGCTGGGGGCTCCCAGGTGATTGAGAAGAGAACAGGACAGGTGTGATGTATAACCTAGTAGCAGAGAAGGACATGTGTGAGGCAGTGGCTGCTTGAGTGCCAAGGGCTGGACCCCAGCAGTGGGACACAAGTGCAGTGAGGGGGAAGGCAGTCCAAGTAAGATCAAGGCCATCAGGGAGATCTTCCAGTGGAAATGGCACAGCACCATGCCCCTAGGGAGGGTAGCAGAGCTAGGCAGATGAGGGAGGTAGGAGGGAGTGGAGGAGAGGCACTGCTAACAAAGGGATTAACCCTGTCAAGGGCCCTGAGGTCGAGGCAGGCTGGATGAATCCTGGCTACCAGCTGTCTTCCTTCGTGCATTCATTTGATATTTACTGAGCATCCTCTGTGGGCTAGGCCCGGTTCTCAGGGGTGGGGAACACCTGTACACAGCATGGACATGGCTCTGCCCTGGCAGGGCTTGCAACTTGGTGGCGGGGGGCGGGCATTAGGCGGAGGACAGACCAAAACTGTATAGTCATTGTGAATTGCATTAAAATTCTGTGCAGGTGTCAAATGTGATGGGGTTTGGGGGTGAGATGAGACTGGCAGGTGGGTTGGGGCAACTCTGAGACTGTCACCCAGGCTTAGGAGTTTGGTCTCTTACCAAGAACTGCAATGATCCTTGTGTATCTCAGGCAGATGAAAACAAAACAACAAAACTGTTTTGTTGGTGGGAAGCAGAGTGAACTGGAGGCTCCTCTCCTTGACTTCCCCTTTCTTGTCACCTGGAACCCGAGTTACTGTGGCATTGTGGCCAGCTCTGCCCTGTCCTTCCTTCCTGCAGGACAGCCTCTCCCTAGGGCGCTTGGAGCAGCCACACCCCATCTGCTCCTTCCAGGATGACTTCCAGGAGTTTGAGATGATCGATGACAATGAAGAGGAGGACGAGGAAGAGGAGGAGGACGAGGAAGAGGAGGAAGAGGAGGAGCAGGGAGGCCCTGGCTCTGCGGCCCCTGCCCCGGAGTCCCTGTTTCCCTCCCCCTCCCTGGAGGAGCCCCACAAACACCGCCCCACAACGCTCCACCTGACTCCGCTGGGAGCCCAGGTGCGCATCCAGATCCACAGCATCCTGGAAGTAAACCTGATGTCACTGAAGCTGTCCCTCCCACCCCTAAGCGCTCTCTCTCCTCTGTCCTCTCCAGGACTCCCTGAACAACAATGGAAGCTTTGCCCCTGCGCCTCCAGCTTCCTGGCAGGAGACAGTGCTCTGCTCGCCCAAACAGGAGCTCCTCAAAGGTGAGCACAGGAGGTGAGGGAGGGAGGGGGATGAAGGGGGGCTGGCTGACGCATCCCCTTGTATTCGCAGAGCCGCCCAGCCCCTGCCAGCCCACGGCTGCGAGCCCCTGCAGGGCGCAGTCGCCTGAGCGCCCAGGCTGTGACGACGAAGGGAACCGGCCGGTGGGGCCCCTGGCACCACAAGGTGGGGCCTCGCCCTCCTCAGATCCCGGGATTGAGGCTGACCTGGGAAGCCACTCCAGCGGAGGCCGTGGGGGCAGGTGCAGCAGCCAGGAGCTATCGTCACCCTGCTCTGACTCGGAGGAGGAGGCAGAGGAGGCGGAGGACGTGAGGGGCGCGCACCTGGGGCGCATGATTTCGTCCATCTCAGAGACGGAGCTGGAGCTGAGCAGCGATGGCGGCAGTACCAGCGGCCGCTCTTCGCACCTCACCAACTCCATCGAGGAGGCCTCCTCACCTGCCTCTGAGCCTGAGCCCGAACACCCGTGCGAGCCCCCGCGCCGTCCTGCCTTTCTGCCCGTGGGCCCCGAAGACACCAACAGCGAGTATGAGTCAGGGTCTGAGTCGGAGCCAGACCTCAGCGAGGATGCCGACTCACCCTGGCTGCTCAGCAACCTAGTGAGCCGCATGATCTCCGAGGGCTCCTCGCCCATCCGCTGCCCCGGCGAGTGCCTGTCCCCCGCGCCGCGTCTTTCGGGGGAGCCTGTGTCGCCAGCCAGCGAGGCCCCCGAGGTGGTTGCAGGGCCAGGTGGCGTGGAGCTGGTGGACATGGAGACGCTGTGCGGGCCACCGCCCCCTGCGCCTTCCATGCCTCGGCCGGGTCCTGCGCAGCCCATGCCCTGCCTCTTCCTTAGCAACCCCACCCGCGACACCATCACGCCGCTGTGGGCTGCTCCTGGCCGCAGCGTCCGCCCAGGCCGCACCTGCTCTGCTGCCTGCTCAGAGGAGGAGGACGAGGACGACGAGGACGAGGACACCGAAGACAAGGTGGGTCCCCCTGGCGTCAGGGCCACGGGCCCCACAGCTGCATTGGACGCCTCCCTGGTGTACGACGCGGTCAAGTACACTCTGGTGGTGGACGAGCACACGCAGCTGGAGCTGGTGAGCCTGCGACGCTGCGCTGGCCTGGGCACCAGCAGCGAGGAGGACAGTGCTGGCGAGGCCAGTGAGGAGGAGATGGGGGCTGCACCGCTCGGTGGTGGTCGGGCCGCAGGGGACGCCTCCCCGGACAGCCCCGACCTCACCTTCTCCAAGAAGTTCCTTAATGTCTTTGTCAACAGCACATCTCGGTCTTCCAGTGAGTGGGCAGCAGGGAAGGGGGTGGTTCCAGGGAACAGGCAGGCCCCCAGAGAGCCAAGACAGCGAGGGTCTGAGGGTGGGCAGGGCTGGGCACTCCACTCTTACCCAGAATATGGGCCTGGGGCTTTCCACAGACCCCCAGGGTGGGGAGAGGGCCACTCTGCCTCCACTCCATGGGCTGGTTCCTCCCTCCGTCCCCATGCAGGACCACCCACTGTAGACTGTTGAGAGCAGGGGTCGTGGCCAGGCCTTCAAGTGTTTCCCTTCCCCCTCTCAGTGTCTCCACTGTCTCTTCTCCCTTCTCTGTCTCTCAGGCACAGAGTCCTTTGGCCTTTTTTCCTGCCTGGTCAATGGGGAGGAGAGAGAGCAAACCCATCGGGCTGTCTTCAGGTACAGCCTGTCCCTCGCCGTCAGCGACCCCCAACCTCAGTCTGCAGACATTATGGGATGCTGGGGGCCACAGCCCAGCCAGGCCTGCCCTCCCCACTGACCTCCCACATCTGATCTGACCTCAGGTTCATCCCCCGCCACCCTGATGAGCTGGAGCTGGATGTGGACGACCCGGTGCTTGTGGAGGCTGAGGAGGATGACTTTTGGTTCCGTGGCTTTAACATGCGCACGGGCGAGCGTGGGGTCTTTCCTGCCTTCTATGCCCATGCAGTGCCTGGACCTGCCAAGGACCTGCTGGGTGAGGCCTGTCCCCAAGAGACATCTTGCCACCCCAGATCCCCTCTGCCCCACACTCGCCTGACCTAGGCCCTTTGTAATCCCCCAGGGAGCAAGCGGAGTCCCTGCTGGGTGGAGCGTTTTGATGTGCAGTTCCTGGGCTCAGTGGAGGTGCCCTGTCACCAGGGCAATGGCATTCTGTGTGCAGCCATGCAGAAGGTCAGCTTGGAGGTGGGGGTGCACCCTAGACCTGCAGGCTGGCACAGCCCCTGGAGGCCCCAGGCCTCTGCCCTCCTCAGAGGTGCCTCGCGGGCCTCACGGGGAGGCTCCCCTCCTGTCCTGACCCAGAGGCCTGGGCAGAGCGTGTTGCCCTACTGTCCCACTGTCACCTCCTCCCCTTCAGTCCATCCTCTCCTTGTCTGAAAATCAAGACCAGCTCTCACTGACCCTCCTGGGAGTCCTTTGCTCACTCACTCATTCACCCAGTGAACAGTCAGTGAGCATCTGCTGGTCTTGTGATACCGGGAGAGCAGCAGAGGGCAGGGCAGCGCTGCGCTGAGAACTCCATCTAGCTCGTGGGGATGGGCAGTGGGGGCTGTGGTCCTGGCTGGAGGAACAGAATGACAGACGAAGAGGCAGGCTGAGTGCGGGCAAGTGATTGGCTGGTCTTGATACTGAGGGGCAGCCAAGACTACCTGCTCACATCTTCCAGAATCAGTGCCAAGACTCTTCAAACATCATCTAAAATGTTCCACCGAGGGGAAAGACACCCTGATGGGCACTTGAGACCCTCTCTACCCCGACTTCTTCCCCAGATTGCCACTGCCCGGAAACTGACCGTCCACCTGCGTCCTCCTGCCTCCTGTGACCTCGAGATTTCTCTTCGGGGGGTCAAGCTGAGTCTAAGTGGAGGACCTGAGGTGGGGCTGTGGGGGCCTGAGGCACAGGGGAGGCTGTGGGTCGGGTAAGGCAGGAGGGTCTGACCAGGGGATGTCCAGCATGGCTTGGCGACAGGGACCCCAGGCCACCTGCATGTAACTCAGCTTCTACCCCCTCTGCTGTAGTTCCAGCACTGCAGCCACTTCTTCCAGATGAAGAACATCTCATTCTGCGGCTGCCACCCCCGCAATAGCTGGTGAGAACTTTACCCTGCAGAGTCCCCACAAACTGCCCCTTCCCGGTCCCCATCCCCCACTGAGAGTCCCTGGGAGCCCCACCTGCACCCACGTGGCTCCACATGGCATCCACTCTGTGCTAGGCTCTGGAGACCCAGATCAAGCGGGCTTCCATCTGGGTGGGCAGACAGGCAGACACATTGACAAGCGCTAGAAGCATCTGGGGGAGTCTGGTGGGTGTCTGTATAGGGCTCCAGTGAACAGACCTGTAAAGGTGGTTGAGTTCTGCTGGGATTCAGGAGGTGACTGAGGACCGTTCTGCAAACCTGGAAAGAAGTAGATGATGAGGTGGATCTCTTGATGGAGCCAGCTGAGCCAAGGCTCGGGGTGAGGAGCACCAGGGGTTTAGGGAGCAACTGGGATGAGGCTAGAGGATAGCAGGAGCCCTTCTGACTATGTCAAGGAATTTGTCTTAATCCCTCTGGCGATGGGGCCATGGAGTGACAGGCTGGCTCTGGTTGCTGTGCAGGGTGGATGGACCCAGGCAGTGCCAGGAGGAGGCCAGGTGGCTGCTGAGGGTCCGAGTGCCTTGTCCTGGAGGCATTCAGGAGAAGAGCAGGCAGAACCTGTGCTGATTCGATGCAGAGGCCAAGCTGGAGGGACAGTCAAGCGTGATGTGCCACCTGGGTGGTGGGCAGAAAGCAATCCACACGCCAAGTAAAAGAGCATGGGATAAGGCCTGGCAGCTTGGAAACGTGATTTCAGTCACAGATACAGTGAGACTGAAGTGGCCATTTGTCACATGAGTATGGAGTGTGGGAGGGAGACCTGGAGGGAAGGAAGCAGTTTGCAGCAGGTTGATAACTGCATCCATGAGTCAAACGACATAGCCAGGCAGAGCAGGAAGAGACGAGAGTGACAGGAGGGACAGTGCAGGGGTTGGGAGAACTATAGCCTTCCTTCCCAGCCAGACGCCTGCCCTCTGGGTCCTGGATGATGAAGACAGGAGGAGGTAACCACAGAGACAGGTGGGGCTTGCTGAGGCCTGAGAGGACACGTGGGGTGTTAGAGGAAGCAGGCCCTCAAGGGCCAGTGGGATATAGGAAGGGCATGAGGCTGCTGGGGCTGAGGCTTGTGCAGAGGCCAGACCGGCGTGCATGTCATTTGGACACTTTCATCATAAAGAGAATGAGGCGGGATCTGTCTGCTGGCTGGGGGTGGTGTCAACCCTCAGCAGGGTCAGAGCCCTGCTTGGCTGTTGCTCTGTTGAGGCGGGAGATGATTTGATGGGATCCGTGGTCCAGATGCTGCTCTGAAGGATGATGAGGTGGAAGATAGCGCCAGGGCTCTGACCAGACGATGGGGCAGCTCTGGCGCATGAGGACCGGCCCATGGGCCAGTGGGCTGAGTAGAGCACTGCCAATGGTGGAGGAACAGTCTCAGCACAGAGGAACAGGGCCCTCAAACTCAGGCCTCCCGGCTAGACACTGACCTGGGTGCAATTCCATGAGTGAGAGATGGTCAGCTCAGTAGTTCAGGCTCAGGATGTGGAGGTCATGGGGCAAGGGATGGAGGAGCTGCTCTCCGAGCCCAGGCCTTCCGCATGTTTGTTGCTCCAGAGCTCCAAGCCCCCGAGGCGAGGAGGCACTAATGACCCTCCCACTGCGGAGCAGGTGGCAGGTAGAGGTGTGCTGTGCATGCCATTTCTAGAGAGGCAGGAGCCTGTGGCATTGAAGAACAGACTGGCTGCGTGTCCTTGGGCGAATTTCCAAGCCCTTCTGTCCCTTAGCGGCCTCGTCTAGAGATCACAGATCAGGACGCCTGCTCAGGCTGTTGTGCGGTCATGGGAGCTGATAACACAAAGTGCGCAGGACGGTGGCTGGCCTTGGTAAGCAGCCTCCCATGTTGGCAGCTGTGAGCAGGAGCATCGACACCTGGCTTTGAGGAAGGCGCTGACGCATTTCTGGGTAGACATGAGGACATCGTCCTGCTAGTGATGCCAGCTGGTGGGACCACAGAACTCCAGTGCAGTCCCATATGGGTTGGATAATTTTTATTAATGTCCTGAGTGAGAAGAGGGCAGATTAAAGAATGGCATGACGAGTGACAGCAGAATGGTGGGGAGGCTCTCCTCCTCCAGGAAGACGGTTTTATAGGTAGGGACCCATGCCAAGCCCCACAGGAGCTCAGGAAGTAGCTGTGAGTTTGTAGGACCTGAAGAGGGACTGGACAGGCGCGAGGCATCAGGTGGTGTGATCAAGGCAAGAGAGGGCTGAGACGCTGAGTCCAGAAGACAGGCGGGCCTTGCCCTGTGGTCTGGGGCAGGCTCTGGGCAGGGACCAGAGGCAGGCGGCCCTGGCTCCTGAAAAGGAAGAAGGCTGGGTGCCCCTGTTGTGGAAAAATTAACAGATTGCTAACTCCTCACTCCTGTGTGCTTAGACTGGGACCCAGGAAGGCACCCTCAAGCCTTGAAGTCACATGACCCACGTTTCTCTGGCCTCCCACGCTCTCTCTCAGCCCTCTGTTCCTGCCTTTTTCCCAAATCACTGGGGACCTGGGCATGGCCATGCCCTGACGACACTCTCACCGACTCCCCCTGCAGCTACTTCGGCTTCATCACCAAACACCCTCTGCTGAGCCGCTTTGCCTGTCACGTCTTTGTGTCCCAGGAGTCCATGAGGCCTGTGGCCCAGAGTGTGGGGTGAGTGGGTGGCAGGGCAGGTGGAGAACTAGGGTCAACCAGTGGGGAGTGGGAGCTTGGATGGGGCGTGAGGAGGGTGGGTGCTCAGGGCTGGGAAGATGGGTGGGGTGGCGAGGTCTGGGGGGCTGGGGGGAGTCTTTGGGTCGCAATGCAGGGGAAGGTCATGTGAGAAATGTGAGGTGGAGGATCAGGAAAGTGTGTGGCAGGAGGGGGCAGGATTTTGGGGATGGAAATGGCACAGGTAGAGGGTGGGGGTGGGACAGGGCACTGGGGCCAAAGAGCAAGGAAAAGGACCTGGCGTGGACTCAGGCCTGGGCTGGATTGCTGGGGGCGACGTGGGAGGCCTGCATGGACGGGGGCACCCCACTCAGGGGTAGTGTTCTCCCTCAGCCGAGCCTTCCTGGAGTATTACCAGGAGCACCTGGAGTATGCCTGCCCCACAGAGGACATCTACCTGGAGTAGCCGCCCGCTGCTCACCTGCTCCAGGTGCAGCTGGGGCTGGGGCGTCGGAGAGGCCACCTTGGCTTTGGCAAGGACAGACTGGGGGCATGAGGGACCTGGCATCCGGGGAGTCTCCAGGGCTATATGGGGACGCCCCTCCTTGCTCCCCAGAGGCTGTGGAGAGTGGAGCCTGAGCCGCCCGCTTTCCCTGGCTGTTCTCTTGAGTATTCTCATCCACCCCTTGACCTCTCCTCCCTCAGGCCTGTCTCTGCCCCTCTGTGTGCCTGCAAATTCTCGCCCTCTGCTCTTTACTTTGGGGTCAGAACTGGGGGGCAGTGGAGGAAGGTGAGGCTCCAGGTGACCCCCTCCTGCCCCTCTCTGTGATTTATAAAGTAATTTTAATTTTTATAGTGAATCTCAAGGGATCATCCCATCCTTAACTGCAGGGACAGAGAGAGGCACCCTCACACTGCCCCACACGGCACTCGTGGGGAGCAGGGAGGGGCTCACCAGAAGGGTCTTGGGGAAGACTAGGAGTAGTTTGATGCTCACCCCAAGCCCCCCAATGATGCTGGGAGGAGGGTGCCCCACCCTGGGCCCCAGCCACACTGGCCTCTGCTTTGCCTCTGCAAATGCTCCTCACAGTCCAGCACCTTAATAAACTCTCTGCTTGGTGTGACCCTGGCTGTTTCTGGGGGGGGCCCAGATTTGGGGCTGGGGACCCAGGTGCTGCCCTTGGCAGTGGGGCCAAGACCACAGGGTGATGGGAATTTTGACATGTTTCAGCTCTGAAATCATGCAGGGTCCCTGTGGTACCACACGGGGGGCCCCTAGGGATTCTCCTCAAATGTGCTTGATGTATTTGGGATGAGGAAGCTGAGGTCAGAGAGAGGGCGCTGTGCGTGTTCTCCACCTGCCCCGGGGAGGATCGAGGGCGGCTGGCATGGCTCCGATCATCCAATCGGTGTGTGCACACCGATGAGCATGAGGGAGAGAGCAGCCATCTGCTGACATACTGACACTGGCATTTTAAAAATTATCCACAGAAAGCCAGAAGGAAAGAGATGGCTCTTCCCTATGGTCTTAGGTGGTTGAGGATGCTCTATCCTGGAGAAAGGGCTGCCATCCTGAGGGTGGGCCTGGGTCCCTCCCCCTGGGACTGGCACTAGCGCGATGCCGGGAGACCACAGGTGGTCATGAAACGAGAGTGAGCGAAGAGAAGCGTAGACACTGCATTCACTGCATAAAAATTCTAAACTACTGCATAGAGAAATCATACACCTCAACTCAAAGGACAGCCGATAGAGAAATATAGCCAGGGTGTCAAGAGGCAGTGAGTGACGCAGACCTTCAGCATGAAGAAATGCCGCTTGCTGACCCGAACGCCAGAACATTCCAGCTCTGCTCGCCGAGAAGACAAAGCAGACCACCCCTGACAAAATCCTCCTACTGACTGAAGTGAAGAGGCAGCCCTGGGTGTGTTTGGAACTTGTACCCCTTCATGGGGCATGGCCCTCAGAACCCCATAGCTGTAGTATGGGGGGACCTGCCCCCCACCTTCTTCCTCTGCTCTTCCCTTTCCTCGTCCTGCCCTCCCACCACCCTCATCCACCACCAGGAAGGCACCACATGCCCAGCAGCCCCCTTGCCCCTATGAGGCTTGGACCCTCGCTCCTACATATCTCTCCCTTTGTTCTGTTACCCTTTCCCTCCCGGCTGGCCCTTTAGGATAGTTACTGGACGTGCTTAGGTGTTCTTTACCTGAAACAGCTCCTTCGCGATGGGACCGTTCCCACACCTGCCCACTTTCCTCTGCCTCTGATGCCTTTCTTGCACCTGCCCTCCCCTGCCCCTCCCTGGCTGCTGCTCCTCAGCTCTGCTGCAGATCCTGCCCTGGTCTGTCCCGGGTCCTCCTTCCCTCAGACTCCATGCCTTCCCCGTGCCGAGGCCCAGCATTCTGCCTCTGAGTAGACTCCTTGGCTCAGCTCTGCGCTGTGAATTAACTCACCAACCTGTGACCTTCAGGGGCCAGTCACTGGGCTGGTGCTTTGTGGGCTGCTGTAAATATAACGACCCTAACAAGGGAGCTGAGGGGCAGAGGCCTAACCTGCCTGGTGGATACCGTGGATGCTGCAACTCACACCCTTCTCCACCTGCCCCCTTTCAGTCTAGTCTTCCTAGATTCCCTCACTCCCTCTGTCACCCCTCCTTCTTCCCCTCCATCTCCCTGCCTCTGCCTGAGTGGAACTACCTAGAGTTTCCTCCTAGATCCGACAGCCTCCCCTGGGCTCCTGGACTGCACCTGCAACCAGACCAGTGTTTTGAAACAACCTGAGCAGGCCACTCTCTTATGCTGCAGTGGCTCGGCACTGGGCCTCAGCCTGCCCTGTCCCTGCCGTATGCAGCCTCTCTTCCCACCCCTCCATCTCCGCCCTTGGAACCCCCAGTTCCCATGGGTATCTGCTGCTCTTCTCTGTGTCTCTGGGGAACCTCCTGTCCTGGGCACTAGGAACCCTGGGCCCTGGAGTTGGGTGGGGGTGTTCTGCCTGCTTCCCTGGCAGGAGCATGGCTGATGCCCCGCTGCTCCCAGCCTAGCTCAATGCCCAGCATAGGAGGCCTTCAATACCAGGATTCTGACATCTAAGGGTAGTGCCCTAAATAAAAATCCTTGCACACATTCTTGTTTAAAATTGAAACATTGGGCTGATATCAAAAAGTGTGCTTGCGTTGGTGGGGGGGACTTGATGAAGGGGGTAGTTTAATAATCATAATATTGCACATGTAATTGTAGATTAATGATCCAAAATAAATTATTTAAAAAAAGTGTGCTTGCTAACACATTTAGTAATATACAGAAAATATTAAGGGAAAATAAATATGCAGAAACTATGCTAGATAGTACATGTTGAGAAATACTGAGGAACACAAAGAAGGTTAGCATTGTTTTCAGAGGTGGGGCTGAGGGTGTTCCTTTTCCTTTTTTCCTGCCATAAACATGTCTTAATTTTTTCAAGTATCACATGTTGGTTATTAGAGACCCCCAAATGCAAATAGAAACATCCACAGAAAAGCAAAAAAAAGTAAAGATATGTTAATTAAACTCAAAAAACAGTTATTTTAACCACAGTTTAAGTGCCCATCTCAGGATTGTCTTGAGGCTGAGCACATTTACCCACTGGGCCGAGAGCAGCTCATTCTTTTATAAACATCATACACAACAGAACTTGTTTCATTTTTTTCAGTACTATTTTTCCATTATAAAGAGTAGCACATGGTCATTATAGGAATTTTGGAAACTGTAGAGAATCTAAGGGGTTAAAAAAATCCTTATTTCTTCTTGACTCAAAGACAACTTATTAACTAAGATTTTTTTTCAGTCTCCTTTCTATATATGAGTTTTATTTTTTTTGAGGCCAGAGAGAGAATAGGAGAATCAAGGGAGAATTTAAGGCAGTGTGAAGCAGAGTATCCAAGGTCATCATAAATAACACGGCACGACAGAGAATAGCGACCTCAGAGTGCATGTCTGGTTATGAAACAAGACCAGATACATGAGTCAGAAATGTTTCACGGCATGAAAAGGAGGCACATGTCATCACAGCGATGGATTAGAATTTGTCTGGATCAGTTTATGATAAAAACACATCTGAAAAAATGACTAATGTGCTATTACATGTACACGCTGAATTTTACACTGTACTTGTAGAAGACACCATTCTTTCTGATGTCAGTGGAAATATTCAACAGTGGCTCATGTAATGGATGTGATGCAAAGAGTTTGCCTCCAGAAAACCCCAGGAAGAGCCATCTGTCCAAACAAGTGGTGGTTCTGTAGCAGGCCTGAGGCAGCATGGCTGTTGGAAGGCACATCCAGGGTGGTCAGCTGCTTCCCTTGGCCCTGTGTCCTGGGTGTGTGTGTGGCCATTGTCCGTATGATTGCCTGAGTGAGGGCTGCTGTGTCTCTGAGCATTGTGCTCAATTCCAGGCAGAAGGAATTGGAGGGCAAAGGGGCAGGCGGCCGGTTTTGCAAAAACCCCACTGAGTGCTGTAGTGAAGGAGTAGAAAGAGAGAGGCCGGGAGGGAGGAAAACCCGGCATAGGTCCTATACTCCAGGCAGGCGAGTTCCTCCCTGATGTGCCAACCGGAAGGGTGGGGAGCAAGAACATTGACCTGCTGGCTTCTGGCACCACGGGTTGAGGGCTGCTCAGGGATTGCTCAGAGCAGCTCCCACAAGGGCGGAAGCACAAGAAGCAAGTCCTCTCAGGACCGCCCAGCCAGCGCAGCCATGGTCAGAAGATCGCTGCCTCAAAAAGCACAGAGACCAAAGCCTATGAGCAGGGAGCCTGGCGGAAGACCCCCTCCTCCTCCTAAACAGGTCCATAGGCCCCCCCAACAGGGGAGGGTGATGGGGAAGTAAGCAGAAGCCCCCCTGGGAAGGGATGTTAAGGAGCATTGCCTTGGTGCCAGCAGAGTGAGGGGACCAGGGCTCCTCACCCCCAGACCATTGCTGTGAGCTGGCCTCACCTGGTTTACAGGCATGGACACAGGTGTGGTGGGACGTATGCAGGAGTGATGTGCGTATGGGACGGGAGTTGATATGCAACGGGAGTTGATATGCAATGTGGGGTCTCTCCCTGAATGCTCCACCCCACTCCTGGGTCATGTTTTATGGGATTGGTGTAAAACCCAGCACTCTGGCCATGTCTCAAGTCTGACAGCAGCACCCTCAGAATCCAGAGTCAGCTGCACCAGTGAACAAAGTCCTCTCATACGTAGAGCTTTGCAGAGAGGAGGATAAAACAGTTTAACCGCAAAAGCTCTCTCAGCCTCATTTGATGATAAAAGGACAACTTTTATTTGATTTCCTATTTCCTTTATGCAGGTTTAGAGTGGATTGGACAGCTGGCCCCTGACATTTCCTTGGCACCCAAGGGCCGCCTCTGCAGAACCCTACTCACCACCCTGTGGGCCGCCACTTGTAGCCTTCATCTAGACAGACTGCTACCCTGCAGAACATGACCCAGCTGCACCCCTTTGGGGGGCCCTGCAGAGATTCACATGGAGAGGAGACTGATCCCCGCCTCACTTAGGTGGAGGGGTGCAAGGGAAGCTCCTGGGAAGGGGAGTGAGGCTGGCAGGGTGGGCACAGGTGGACCCTACAGGACTCTGGGGGCCCCCCAAACACTCTGCATGTTAACTGACCCCGTCCGAGGCTGCATCCATCCTCCTGGATGGCAGGTACTATATCCCACTCCTTCCCCGTACTCAGCCCACATTTGCTGGGATTAGCAGGATGGGGTTAGTATTTAATTCCCTCTGGGCTGCTTAGCGTTCTGTGGTCACAACCAACCTATAGAAACTGATTCTGGGTAATTTAACCAAAAGGGAATTTATCGAGAGGGTGCTGGGGACTCCCAGGGTAGAACAGAAGGCCAGACAGCAGCTGCAGGGAGCCAGTGGCCGCCTCGAGAATGGGTGGGCTGCAGCTCCCGCCCACGGCCCTGGGCCCACCTCTGCTATGGGCAGAGGAACCGACTCCTTCCCCTGCTCTGGGGGTGCCACCACCTGGAGACCCTGGAGGCAGCCATAGTCTCCTACAGGGAATTAAGTGGGGAGGGCAGGCTCTGGACACCAGGTCCAAGGAAGCCATCCATTCCACAGTGCTGCAGTGTTCGCAAAACGAGGAGGAAGTTTGTCAGCTCTTGCTGTGGAATCCGGGCCTGGCCAGCCCCTGACGGCTCCCTTACTCCAGGGACCTGGGTGACCCCCCACCACATCCCTCTCTCCTGAGAGAGGCCACTGTCCCTCCTTGCTGTGGGTGGTGCCAGGCTGCCAAGGTGCTACTTTGTGCAGGAGGGAGTTGAGTCTCGGGCCACCACGGCTGTGACCACTCTGAGGATGGTTCTTTCCACAAAGGAGCCAAGCAGGCTGGGGGCATCAGCAAAGGCAGTCCTCTCTGTTATTGGTACCCCTGCACCAGGCCTGGTCAAGGGGTGACAGGCCTCAGACACCCGAAAGGCAGTGTCCAGCTGTGGTGAGGTAAGATCAGAACTCACCTTGGCGTTGTGTCAAACACCAAGTTGAAATATTTGCATGAGCACAGAGGACAGCGCGGGGCATGCGCTCCGAACCATCGGTGCTGCTCACTGAGGGCTGAGATCTCAGGCGTCATCTGGGCACTCTAAGGGGCACCTAAGACTTTTGAAATTAGAAATGTTCAGAGAAGGCGCAAATTTAAATATTATTCCATGGAAACACCCCCTTTTGCTCCCCTTTCCGGTCACTTGGGGGCCAGGCAAGCCTGTGAGCATGGGGGTGTGGGGGGTGTGGGGGGAGGCAGGCGATGAAGGGACACTGAGGCCCCTGGGGCTGCCCCTCCGCCTGCCGGTCACCTGGCTCTGGATGCCTGCTCTTCCTCCCTAACGCACCTGAGGGCAGTCTCGGCACCAACGTGTTTGTTCTGTCCCTGGCAGCACTCAGCTCCTTCCAAGCTGGGGCTCCTTGGGGAGGTGGCTCTGTGGCTGTGGAGAACCACCAGCCTGGTGGATGGAGCACCTTAGCTTTAGGCACGCAGAAGAAAGGCTGCTTTTTAAATCAACAGCAGCAGGAAGCAAGCAGAGGCGGGGACGCTGCAAACGACTTTCGGGGCCATAATAGTGTAGGAATATGCGTGTCTGTTGTGGGTGCACAGACAAGTGCTTGTGTGAGGGCACGTCACATTAAAGCGGCTAATGTGACGAGCAACAAGCACTTGTGCATGTGGAGGGACCACAGCAAAGCTAACCACGGGGCAGGGTGGGCGAGACAGCTGCCCTCTCCCACCTTGGGTGCAGAGGGCAGGTTCACACACCCTCCTTGGACATCAGCCAACAAGAACACATCCCTGACTGGTTCGGTTATCCCCCCCAATGATTATGCTCTTGTAAGACCAAGTCCTCTTCCTTTGTGGCATTTATCATGGTTGTTTTATTTCTGTGAAAGTATGAAGTACACACATCGTAAAGTGCACAATCCTAAGTGATTGGCTTGATTCTTCCATGTGTATGTGTGCATGCTTCCCCCATCCAGAGAGGGCGTTTGCAGCACCTGAAGGTTCCCTGATGTCCCTTCCCGTGAAACACCCGCACCCCCTCCCCACAGGAGGTTGTCACTCTGAAATGCCAGATGTGTGGGCATCTGCTCATGTCCTTTGCTCCAGACGCGGCACTTGGGAGCAGGGGTGGGCCCCTCCTGATCTATGCCCAGCACTAGGAGGCCACGGGGCATGGGTGAGCATCTGTGGAAACTGCCGCTCTCTCCGCTGGCGGGTGGCTGAGCTGGAGGAGGGGCCTACAGGCTCTGCCTGGGCACCAGCCTGCCTTTAGTTCTCATTGGGGTGTTTGCTCTTCGGATGTCATGCTCCGATGGTGCACCTTCCTCAGTTCCTCTGTCCTCACCCTGAAGCCAAGGAGCCTTGAGGTGGCTGTGGGACCCTCTGAAGAGAAGCTGCAGGCCACAGGCAGAGGCCATGGCTGGCCCATCTGGGGCCGGTGCCTCCAGTCAGACCACATGTGTACACGGGCCTTCCTTTTGGCAGCATCAGTGGCTACCAGGGCTTCCAAGGAACCCACTGACACACAGGGCAGCCCCAAGACACAGGAGGATCTGGGGCATGGCAAGTGCAGCCCCCAAACCAGCCTAGAAGTGACGGTGGAGTCACAGGGAGAACATGGCATCAGGCTTCAGGGGGCCACTTCACCTAAACATGTGCCCACCACACAGTTCGTCCAGCAAGACTGATTTTGGGTAAAGTAACAGACACACCGCCAGCAGCAGCTCAAACAGGCAGTTTATTTTCTTACATTGTGGGCGCTGGAGGTGGGTGGTTGAGATACGGGTTTAGCAGCGACACAATGTTGGTGAGGGCCAGCGATGCCATGGCAGAGTCCTCACTGCCCCAAGGAAAGGCACTGGAGGGGACCCAGAGATCCCAGCGGCAGCCCTGCCCTTTCACAACAGGGATTCTCAGTCCCACGCCACTCCACTGGACCAATCATTGGACTGTGACTGGCTCAGACTGGCTACTACACTCTGGGGACTGTGAGAGGCTGTACCTCCAAGTCAAGGGGCCTCTGCCCACCACTGAAAAGGCCCATTAGTAAGGAAGGTGATGGTTCTCTGGGGGCACACGTGGACCTGACCTCTGCGTGAGAACCAGGTGACCCCAGGCGCACTACATGCCACAGTGCAGACGTGGGCAGTCAGTCAGGAGGCCCTCCCTGCAGAGGTGGCCCTGGGCAGAGCCCAGGTGAGCACACTGGCCTGACAAGGGGACAGCCAGGCCTGGATAGCACGACTGAGGGGTGGAGGGTAGGCAGGCCTCAGAGGGCACAGTGGCCCTCCCTAAGGAATCTGCATTTAATTCTCAGCATGACAGAAAGCCTGCAGAGTTTCTGGGCAGGGATGGAACTAAACCTGACAGGTTTTGATGAAATTGCTCTGCCTGCTGGATGAGACTGGCTCAGGAGGGGTCAAGAGGGAGGCCAAGAGACAGGAAATGTGTGCCCAGCAGAAAAGGCAGAGCTTTGGGAGGGGTGAACGCAGGGCCTGGGGGCTGTCTCAGGAGCTGCTGAGGTTCCTCCCTCAGAGCTGGCAAGGGCGCCCAGCCCTTCTATCCTCAGCTGGAGTGCACATTACACGCCTGCAGACAGGTTTCTGATGGGCCAACATGGTCTGGTTCCCGTGCCTGCAGGAATGCTTCCTCCCATGGAAAACCTGCCTCTCTGAGGGCTCTGTACCCTTGCGGTCCCTGTGCACCAGGACCTCACACCTCCCACCCTGTTCCTGGCACGTAAACGCACTTAGTTCTGCCTGTGTGTAGACAGGCTTGTTTTCATGACCCAGAGTCGCGTACACTGACACACACAATCTCAAGGTGGTGGGCGGCTTCCGAATCCAGGACGCCTGGGTTCAAATCCCAGCCCAACATCCCACTGGCTGGGTGACAGCGACTGGATTGCCCCATGCCTCAGGTTCCTCATTTGTAACATAGGCAGAACAGCACCTACCTTGGGGTTATCACAGGAGTAGATGAATTATCACACCAACAAGTGTACGCTGGTGTTATTAGCATTATCAGGTACAAACCACCTCACACATCCATGCCTGGCCATGGCTGGGGGCCCTCAGGGCTAAGGCTCTGGGCAGTGACAGCAGGATGGCCAAGGGGTGCAGCTGGGCTGACAGCAGATCTGCAGGGCAGGGTCCTCGCCCCGGGCCATCTGGCTGGGGCTGAAGGTCACAGAAGCATCGAACTGGGCCTTGAGCAGCTGAAGCTGTTTCAGCGCCTGCAGTGCTTCTGGGGAAATCTTGGCCACACTCCCCAGAAGGTTGTAGTTCTCACCGGGGTCCTCAGACAGGTCAAAGAGCAGCGGGGGCTCATGGGCAGTCAGAGGGCTAGAAGCGTGGCAGGCGGGGTCCGCAGTGGTGTCACTGTGGGCAGAGCCTGGGGGCAGGGAGATGCGTGTGTGCACAAGGCAAGAGGGAAAGGAAGGGCTGGGCTCTGGGGCTCCGAAGGCGTCAGCAGTGCTGGGAGAAGAACTTACCCTGGGTGAAGAAGTGAGCCTTGTACTTCCCACTACGCACAGCAAAGACCCCATGGACCTCATCAGGGTAGGCCGAGTAGAAAAACAGAGACTGCCGGGGGCTCTAGGGGTGAAGTGGGGGTCACAGGGTGGGGAAGGGCCCCTGGCACCGACATGCACACACCCAGAGCTGTCAGCCCTGCCCCGGCCCTGGACATGCAGACCCCTGTGCCCACCCAGGAGCCCCACAGGAGGGACCACTTGGTGGCTGCACAACAGAGGACCTGCCCAGACCAGGGCCTTTCAGGTGCTGGCCGTGCTCACTCCCACAGCCGGGAGGTAAATGGGGGAGGGGAGGTGGGCAGTGAGGAGTCAAGGCCCCTGGCCCTACCTTGCCCGTGCCCAGAAGCAGGGGGCTGAGATCAACACCATCCAAGGTGACGTTGGGCAGTGGGGCCCCGATCAGGGATGCCAGTGTGGGCAGTAGGTCCAGGGAGCTGGCCAGCTCGTGGGTCACGCCTGAAGGCAGACAGCTGCGCTGTCAGTCCATGATGGTGGGGAGGGGGCCAAGGGTTCATGAGGAGAGGGCCTGAAGACTGACCAGGAGAGATGTGGCCTGGCCAGAAGGCCAAGGCAGGCTCTCGGATGCCGCCCTCAAAGGTGGTGCCTTTTCCACACCGCAGAAGACCAGAACAGCCACCGTGGGACATCCGCATGGTCTCAGGTCTGGGAACACGCACGAGTCCATCGGCCTTTCATGGGCTGACGGCTTAGGGTCTCTGGCCTGCCCTTGTGAACCCAGCCCCAGACTCCTCAGGTAGATGATGCATACAGCAATGGCCAGCACTCCCTGTCCCTGCCCTGCCCTGTGAGGCCAGCACCTCTATGCACTTGTGGTCCCCTAGGGTCGCCATAGGGGGCCAGCATCTCCTGAGACTCTCTTACCCCACTAGGCCCTTGGCCAACAGTAGAGATGGGGAGAGCCAGGTGCCCCACAGTGCATCCCTCAGCATACCCGTTGTCTGCAGTGAAGATGACCAGTGTCTCTCCGAGCAGACCCAGGTCCCCCACAGCTGCCATCAGGGCCCCCACAGCCGCATCCAGCTCCATCAGGGAGTCCCCAAATGGTCCACGGCCTGAGCGCCCTGGAAAGCTCTGCCCACTGAACTGAGGGTAGTGGGTGTGCTGGGGGCAGAGACTGGAATTAGCAGTGGGTAGGGACGTGGGCAGCCTGGAGGGTGGGGCCAGGGTCACTCACGTGGGAGGCATAGTACAAGAAGAATGGGCGGCCCTGACGCTGGGCATCAGCCATGAGGTCTCGAGCGAAGGCCAGGTAGCGGGCCTCCAGCCCAGGCAGCCAGGGAGGCTGTGCCTCCACAGACAGGTTGGCCAACAGTGGGATGGGGACCAGGCCCTGGTCACAGCTGCCATCACAGGCGGTGGCCGGCGGGAAGCAGGTCAGGTTCTGGCAAGGGCCCTGGGGGCGTGCATCCATTTAGGGCTGTGGAGTGAGGCTTGGGGAGTCAAGGGGGACAGTGGAAGGTGGATAATGGCTGAGGCCCCGGTGGCTCCTACCTGGTCATGGGAGTATGGGATGCCCAGGAATCGATGGAAGCCCTGGTGTGGGGGCAGAAAGGCCCCTTCAGGCCCCACCCCAAGATGCCACTTGCCAGCTATCCCTGTGAGATAGCCTCTGGCAGCCAGGACCTCAGCCAGGGTCACCTCCTCCAGGGGCAGGCCCCCTCTGGAACTGGGCTCCAGAACTCCAGGGTACAGGCCCATGCGAACCGGAAGCCGGCCGGTCAGGAGGGCGGCCCTACGGGACAAGTCACAGTCTGTTAGACTGAGGTGGCCACATGGAGAACGGAGTTGTGAGGAAGACAGAAATTTGAGCTCCTGCACAGAGACAGGGACCCCTTTCTCCCTCTAAGGCCCCCAGGGAGTCTGGGAGGAAATGGAAAAGCAGGTGGGGGGCAGGGTGTGGGCTCTTCTGCCTCGCTCACCGGGAGGGCGTGCACAGAGACACTGGCACATAGAAGTCAGTGAACCGCAGCCCCCCTGCAGCCAGCTGGTCCAGGTTGGGGGTGGTGGAACTGGGGTGCCCATAGGAGCCCAAGTCCCCATAGCCCAGGTCATCAGCGAAGATCAGCACCACGTTGGGAGGGCTGGCAGTGGCTAGGCCTGCAGCCAGGGCCACACTGAGGGCCCACATTGGCACCATGGCATACAGCACTACTGGGCCTTTCGCAAAACACCCTGGAGGAAAGGAACACGGGCTCCAGGAAACTTGTCCCCAGACCCAGGCGCTACCCTCCCCTGAGACCCCAGACCCAGGCACCGTCCTCCGGAGACCCCAGACCCAGGTACTATCCTCCCCTGGGGCCCCAGACCCAGGCACTAACCTCACCTGAAACCCCAGGTCTAAATAATTCCCTGACCCAGACAACCCCTTCCTGAAGGCCCAGAGGACTCAGCACACGAAGACCCCAAGGCCCAGAGGACTCAGCACACGAAGACCCCAGACCCCAGCAGAACCTAGAAGATCGTAACCTGGGACATATCTCCCTGGAGACTCTCAAGGACCAGGACACCTGCAGATTCTCGGGAGGATCTGACCCTGTTCACCCGGAGATCCCCGCCGGGCTCATGGTCAGGGGCAGAAGGCCCAGGACCCTACCCGCGGGTCCCGCGTCGCGGGCGAGGGCGGTAGAGGGCGACCGGCTGAGAGCAGACAGCTGGATGCAGAGCCCTCCTCCGACGCTTCCGCCTCGGACGCCCCGCCCCGGCTCGGCCCGCCCCGCGGCCCCGCGACACACTGCGCGGCGCAGGCAGGAGGGGCGGGGCGGGGCCTGTCGGCGGCCGGGCGGGCGCTCCGCCGCTCCGCTCAGAGGCCATTGGTGCCCGACGGGGGTGGGGCGCCCGGGGTGGGCGGTGCCCGGGGTTCGCGCTGGGAGCTCGGGGTCTCCGTGCGGACCTCTAAGAGCTGAGCCTCTGGAATGCTAAGGCGCCGGGAGTGTGCAGGTGGAAGTGGAGACCGTGGGGCCAGCGACTGCTGGCTTTTCCTTCGACACTACTTTTGGTGCTTTTCTTGAAATACGGGATTAGGAAATTCTTTCCAACCCTTTCCCCTCCGTGCGTTTGTGGGGTGTGTCATGTGGAGGGTGGGGTGTGTGTCTGAGTTCTGGTCCTCCTCCAGTTACACCAATGAGAAGAACCCATCGGAGGAGGAGATGACTTGGTCCTAGTCCATCACTGGACAGCCTTGGACAGATGACTTCACCTTTTTGGCCCCAGCTCGGTTAGCTATTTCAAAGTAAGAGAGCGCTGCAGGGGGTGGTTAGGTATTTTACACCGTGTGTTTGGACGCCCCCCGGCCAGTGCAGTAACTGGGCCCCTAGCAGCTCCCCTAGGGCAACTCCCTAGGGGAGACTCTTCCCAGAGCAGCTTTCTGGCCTCAGGCTCCACAAGCTCAGGGCGCTCCTCCGGGAGCTCTGACCTCAGCAAGAGAAGTGGGGGGCTTCCTGTGATCGCTGACCCTGGAGGCAGCGGGAGAGTGGAGGGGACCTGGAAAGGCCTCTGGGGGCAGGATTGGGAGACAGTTTACACTGAAGCCCAGTCCTGCCTGTGGAGCTGTCAATTTCCTGATGAAACTTGACAAGAGGTCAGTGTGGGGGAGCAAAATTTGAAGGGCAGGGTCTCTCAGACACGGGGCTGAGCACGAGCTGGACTCGAGGCTGCTGACCTCGTGGGAAACGGTGAGGGCCAGTGTCCGATGAGCCATTGCCTTGGTGCCACATTCCAGCGTGGTTTCTGGGCCTGTGCACGGGAAGCAATGTGGGGTGGCTGGCGAGGACAGAAAGTTTCTCCGTGGCCCAGAAATCTTTGAACCTGTAATTGGAGCTATCACAGCTGGTTGGCGCTGTCAATTGGAGTTTAAAAGGAAACAACCAAAAACACTTTCTTCCCTTTCAGCTGCAAGCTGGAACCACCCCAGGCAGCGGAGGACCTACCCCCGCTCTCAGAAGGAGCCTGCCTGTGTTGTAATGTTACGTGAACGGCTGGCATTTCTCCTGCGGTTTCTGGAGGCTGCTCAGGTGTGTGCACAGGAAAGCTGCGCCTGCTAGCCCTGACCTCTGGGTGGGCGGAGGGGCCGTGTGCTGCCAGCTCCTCATGTTCAAAGCCCAGGCTCTGCAGGTGTCTGAGTTTTTGGAGATGTGAGACATTGCTTTTTTGGCATTGCTGTGGGAGCCGCAGGAGGGTCAGTTTGGGACAGAGCCCTGATGGGAGGCAGCCTGCCAGGGTGTGGGAAGTGGCTCTCTGGGTGCTTGGGACATTGCTAATTTGAAACTGACACCCCCAGTTACAGAGGGGGCCTTACAATGAGTCATGTGGGTCTTATCTGTGTGTACCTGGGACAAAGGATGAGAGAGGCTCCCCATCTCCCTGACCAGCGGGGTGGGTGAACTGCTTTAGTGAGAACTCCATCCCCATGAACAGGTTTGGCAGTGGTTCCTGGGCCAGCCTGATGTGGGGACCCAGCACCCTGGAAGCTGCCATAGTCTACCCTTGGGTATTCTCTGGGCGGCCACCACTCCTTCTCCCCACCTCGGCCCACTCAGGTTGCATTTTCTCCCCCTCAGCCACCCTGAGGTGGTGTGGTCGGTCCCATTCCAGAAGGGCTTTGCTGGTGGCTGCACGCCTCAACCAAGGTGGGGGTGGTGGCAGCTTGACAAAGCTTGTTTGCTTGGTCAGGTTTAGTCAGGCTCCATCCTTGTAAAGCCCAGTTTAGCAAGAACTCTCCACCCTGGGTGCCTGATCGGGTTCTTGACCCCTCTCCACCCCCAGGTGATGTCCGATCTCCCTGGCCTGCCTCTAACAAGAATCATGACAGGTCGGTTTAGCCAGAAGCCACCCCACCCCCCCTTGTTTCCTCTTAGTGATTTTCCACCACTGATCCCTAGCCCTGCTCCTTGGCTATTATAAGGGAGGAAAAAGCTTTCCTTGACCCTCATTACCTTGGCTGGGCCTGAAAATTAAACTGGCAAAGTTTAACAGGAGCAAAGAGTACAAATTTATTTACTTTTATATGTTTTACATGACATGGGAGCCTTCATAAGGAAATGAAGACCTGAAGAAACAATTAAACCTGAGTATTTTTTGCTAGGTTTGAGAGTAGACGGACATATTCTTGGAGGAAGAGTGTAAGTTAAGGGGTATGAGGTTAGAGCAGTAATCTGGGGGAGCTGGGCCAGGCCTGATTGTTTGGATTCTCCCCTTTGTCTTTGGCATAAGGATGCCCCTTTCTTCAGGAAGCAGGGGTGGACCCTCTCCCACGAGCTGTTTCAGGGGAGAAGGGTGGGGGAATGTCTGAGTGACCGTGCTCCTGCTGTTTTCTCAAACCCTTCAGGTTAAAATATTCAGTATACCCAGGGGCCATATTTTGGGGTAGCATGTCCTGAACCCCACCACTAGGAATTTCCACTTTCCCATGCTGTGATCATAGTAGAGCCCGATGTCTCCCGAACTATAAAATTCCATCACAGTGGTCAACACCTAGCTTGCTGGTCCTGATTAAACCCTGCCATGCCACTTTAGCACCCACTGGAATGGAGGGAGGCAGAAGGGCTCCCAGAAAGGGGGTGCAGTTCTGAGCAGATGTGGCCAATGTGAGGTAGCATGGCTCTGTGTGGCACTGACCTCCACCGGGCTGCCTCAGTCTCAGCCCCACTAACTACAGATAAGTAGGTATTCCCCAGCCTTAGGCCTCTGAGCTTGCTGTTCCATATCAGGCATTCTTGACCCCATATAGGCATGGCTAGGTCCTTCCCCTATTTCAGGTCCACTGGGATGCCTCTTTCTCAGTGAGGCCTTCCCTGGTCCCCAAGCTCCCTCTCCCACCTCCTGCCCCAATGTGACCTAATGCCATTGGGTCCCTGTAAATGGAGGACTACAACAGTGCCCACTCATCCCCTCACTGGGAGGTGCAAACTATGTAAAGCAGACTTGACTTAGCCCCAGCAGGCAGGTGGCAAGTCTGTATTATTATTAGTGTTATTGTCATTATGCGGGAGAGTTGGCACTGGGCATGGACCATGAAAACTCCCAGACACGGAGGGTCTCCTAGGCCCCGGGAAGATGGGGTAGTCAGTGTGACAACAGGCGGAGAAGCAAAGATAACTTGTCAGTGGAGTTACAAGCAGGGGTCAGATTTTATTACAATTTTGTGTGCAAGGTCCCTGAGAGACCATTTCAAAGACGCACCCAGGGCAACTCAGAGAAGCAGCCTCTGATTACTGGTGTCCACTTGTGAATGGCACTCAGCTGGGCAGCTGACTTGTCCCCCCAAACAAATTATACCATCGTCAAAGTTCATCAGGTCATTGCATGAGAATGTTATCAGGAATGGTAATTTCTTCCAGATAGGAAGTTTTGCCCAGTCCAGGTGTGGGACAATTGTTTCTTTCCAGTGCTTTAAAGGAACTGTATGGAGCTCAGAAAGAGCATCTTCTTCAACAGATCCAATACTTGGTCCCTGAAGTGTCTGCAGGCAGCAGACACTAGACTGGTGTGCATGGCAGCCAGGGCACCCCACAGCAGTGCAGGTCTGGGTGTGGTGGGCTGAGAGGCAGCCATGCCTGCCTGGGTCCAAGGACTTGAGGCATGAAAGGGCCATGGGATAAACTAGGTGGGACACAGTCCCGCCTCCAGGGCAGGTCAGGGACACCTTAGACACAGGTAGAGAAGACTCAGATAGCAAAATAATTGCACCATTTTGCAAATCTCCTTCAGCTAAGTCCTGCCTAGGAATGGATATTGGAGGAAGGTTATCCTAAATCAGACAGAGCTGATGGTGAGCATAGGTTCTGAATCTGAGGGGCTGGAATTGTGTTGACTGTGCTCTGGTAATTAAAACTAGGGCTCACGCAGCCTGTGTGAATGAAGTGGAGATGCTGGAAACTCCTTGGTTTAACAGTTTTGTTAAAAAGCAAAATTCAACTGGATAAATTTGAAGATCTAATTGACTTGATTCAGTGAATGAGGCAGCATCCCTTCTAGTAGAAAGGAGCTCTGAGAAGCTATAGAAGTGTGGGGTTTTCTGGCAGGAGAAGGTGGAGCAAGGCAGTTAAAGGAGCAGTTTATTTCAGGCAGGGTGACCTCTTAGGGAGTGCAGGAGGGCCTCCGTGCAGATGGCCTCGCTGGTGCTCATCAGGAGATTGCAGGATGACTGATTTAAAATTCTACTGGAAGAGGCTGAAACGGCAGTTAGGTGAGATATGAAGTCTTGGGGGGCTTAGCACAAGTGACTCCATTTGGGGGCTCATTGTTTCTTTTTAACAGTGGAGAAAAAGGCACCCAGAGACTAGAGGCAGGAATTTGTTGTGCTCCATCATCCTCGGACTTTACTCTGAGAGCTCAGGGAACACTCATCAAGACAGTAAGGAGTGTCCTTTGGAGTAGGGCTCTGGGAGGCTGGTGCTGTATGGTGGAAGTGCGACAGGGTGAAGAGATACTGGGGTGGTAGAGGCCGTGTGGCCAGGAAGGTCACCATGATGGTCAAGCGGAAGGCTGTGGCCTCAGAGACCTTTGACTCATTGGTCATGGAATCACCTTCCAGGACAAAACCAGAGGGCAGCCCCAGTGGAGGTGGGGGTGATGGAAAGACCCTAAGCCTCAGGGATGTGGCCGGATTTCTCACAATGCAGAGGTCACAACTTTAGCTCCTCTTCCAATTCTGGGCATGAGTCATTCACAGTCATCGGCCGGAGGGAAAGACCTTGCGGAAAGACCCAAGGCTGCACTATGTCTTCCTACAGCCTTCCCTGCAGGAGGTGCAGCCTCTGGCCAGGATGCTGTGCACCGGGGGAAGGGACACCTCAGGCTCTCAGGGCAGACTGCTTGTCACTGGCTCTGGGCTAATGCCACTTCTTAGACATTCTGATGCCCCTTTAGTCCACTCAGAGGTGGCCTTTGGAGGTCATGTGAGACATGCATTTTGGGCCACAGTTCATCTCACAAGGGACACACTGAGTGTGTGAATCTATCTTGTATTAATTTCCCCAGATCTCAAGATACACAGAACAGCTGGCCAATGCAATACCTCCGGCTGATCTAGGCAAGGACTCTCAAGGCAGGCTGCCTGGCGGAGGCTCCTGGAACTCCCCTCCTACATCAGCTGAGGAAACACCTGCTGCTTTGATGGATAAACCTCCAAATCTCAGTGACTTAATACAACAGATGTTTATTTCTTACCCACAGCAAGTCTAGTTTTCAACATGGGCAGGGAAGGAGAGCTCTACGTTCTGTGTGATCGTCGGGGACCCAGGCCAAAGGAAGAAGTGTTGCCATCTTTAATGTGATTTAAGGTAATCCTGGATGTCCATATCCAGCCAAGTGGAGGGAAAGGGGAGAGTATACAGCATGGAGCAGAAGGCGTTTATGGGGTGAGGCCTGGAGTACCACACATCACCGCTACCCAGATGGGTTCTAGAACTCTGTGACACGGCCCTACATAGATGCAACAGGAGCTGGGAAATAAAGGCTCTGGTCTGTTGGAGCCGCAGTTAGGACATCAGCGTCTGATGCCTCGGTTTGCTGACTATTGCAAAAAAAGCAGCTCCTTAAGGGACCAGAACCAGGATGTTGGGGGAGTGTATTTCTAGAAGCTCAGGCTAGATGTTTCTCTTTCAGTCCTTCCTGTGATTTTGTAGGCACTAATTCCCTGTATTAAATCCTTTTTTGCTCAAACTAGCCATCCGTGGGTGTGGAACATAGCTTTCACATTCAGTGAGAGGAGAGGTCTTGGAACTGGGAGGCCAGGGTGTGAAGGATCACTTGTAGGGACACGTATGATGTCAGAATGTGGGGTGAGCAGGCATCCTGTGACCAAGATGCCAAAGTCCTCAGTGAATGAGATGGTGAGGTTGACCAGTTGGCACCTATTTGATCACTGCTGTATTCCTAGTGTCTCATACTTTGGGGTGTATGTGTGTGTGTCTGTAATAAGTGTTTTAAAATGCAGGATGTCCTTCTGTTCATTTATACAGCCGTTTAATATCTGCATAGCAAACAGTCATTAAACACTTACATGCACTGACTGCTGTGGCTAAATAAGAAAAACAGATTTCCAAACATGTAATCTAATGGAAAATATAATCTATTACAAAACACTTGGACATGCTGACTAAAATATAATAAGCATTTTTTAAAATGTATAGCTGAACTATTTACAATAGCCAAGAAATGGAAGCAACCTAAGTGTCCATCAGTAGATGAATGGATAAAGAAGATGTGGTACATATACACAATGGAATATTATTCAGCCATAAGAAGAAAACAAATCCTACCATTTGCAACAACATGGATGGAGCTAGAGGGTATTATGCTCAGTGAAATAAGCCAAGCCGAAAAAGACAAGTATCAAATGATTTCACTCATATGTGGAGTATAAGAACAAAGAAAAAATACTGAAGGAACAAAACAGCAGCAGACTCACAGAACCCAAGAACGGACTAATAGTTACCAAAGGGAAAGGGACTGGGGAAAATGGGCGGGAAGGGAGGGATAAGAGGGAAAAAGGGGCATTACGATTAGCAGATGTAATGTTGGGGGGGCACGGGGAGGGCAGTACAACTCAGAGAAGACAAGTAGTGATTCTATAGCATCTCACTACGCTGATGGACAGTGACTGTAATGGGGTTGGTGGGGGGGACCTGATGAAGGGGTAGTTTAATAATCGTAATATTGCACATGTAATTGTAAATTAATGATAATAAAATAAATTATATTAAAAAATAAATAAAATAAAAATAAAATAAAATAAAATAAAAGAAATGCCATAAATAAATAAATAAATAAAAGCCTGTACCTTGCTCTCCTAAAAGAAAATAAAAATAAATAAAATGTATAGCTGAGCTTGAAAGAAAGCAAGGGGTATCTCCAGCAACACTAACTGAAGTAGAAACTAACAGCAACAGGCTAAGTATGATATCGGGGACCAGCAACTTAAAGCTTTGGATTTTAATGGACATATAGGAGGCAACAGACAGGGGCTTGGGCACATGCAAAATAAGAAGTTGGAATTTAGATTCTCACACAACTTCAGGATTCTGAAAGACTCATAATCTCTGTGAAAGGAAAAAAAAAAAGAAAGGCTAGAAAGACTAGAAAAAAAAAATCTGCTTTCCAGGAAAGAGAAATGGAAAATTTTGTAACAACCTCACCACAAGATGGAAATACAATCCTGGGTGTGGATTTTAAATATATAGTACTTGGGTGGCTTGGAGTTGAGCTGAAGTGGCTATAGCTGGGCAGCACTGGGGCACCTTGCAAAAGCAGCTGCAAACCATCTCTGGAGGAGCAGAGTCTCAACTCAGTCCCTCCAGGTCTCCACCGATTGGTTTAGCCAAACATGGGGTCACAGTCTAAAAATCTCAAAACCTGTAAATATGCTAAAAATGTTCACAGAGGAAAAAAAGATGCAATTGAAAACCTAAGTGAGGAATAAGAAATGAACAGAAAGGATTAGGGGGGAAGAAAAAGGGAAGAACCTGACAGATTTGAAAAGGAACAAAATACACCTTTGGAAATGAAAAATGTAATTGAAATTTCAATGGGTAGACTAAAAAGGAGAGTAGACACAGATGAGAATTAATGAACTAGAAGTTGGGTATGAAGAAATTACTCAGAATGTATGGACTAGGAAATAAGAACGTTTCACATAAGTTAGAATGAGAGGGTCTAACGTTGTAAACATTTTAAAAAATTCCACACTTTACAATTTCATTAAATATATTCACAGTGTTGGGGAACCATCACCACTATCTATTCCCAGACCTTTTTCATCATCCCAAACAGAAACTCTGTTCTCATTAAATAATAACTACCTATTCTTTCCTCCCCCCAGCCCCTGATAACCTCTGTTCTGCTTTCTCTATGAATTTGCCTGTTCTAGGTACCTCATATAAAGAGAGCCATATAATGTTCTTTTGTGAATGGCTTATTTCACTTCACATAATGTTTCCAAGGTTCATCCATGAAGTCAAAGGTGTTTTTAATAGGAGATACTGAAGAAATAAAATATTAGAAAAGAGTAACAGCAGAGAATTTCCAGATTTGAGGAAAGACATAACTCCTCAGATTCATAACAGATCCCAAACAGGATAACTAAAACACATTTAGGCATATGATGAAACTGAATAATATTAAAGACAACAGGGTCTTAAAAGTAGCCATAAAGAACACGTTACCTACAGAAAGAATATTAAAAATGCCATTTATTTCAATGGCAATAATAGAACCCAGATGACAACAGAATAGTGAGTAAAAAAAAATATGGAGTATAAATAACTGTTAATCTAGAATTGTATATCTAGGGTGACAGATTGCTAGCTGCCCATTGTAAAATGCAGCATGCTTCTTCCTTATTAATAGAGCCTTGATTTTGCAGGGAGCAACAATGTGCTCACCTAAGAACGAACTTCATTTTCTAGCCTTATTTGCAGCCAGACCCATTTCTGGCCAGTGAGATATAAGTACAGTCACTGGGTAAAGTTTCAAAAAAGTTCCTTCAAAGGATCAGACATCTGTTTATGATGAAAAACTCTCTGCAGACAAGGACTAGAAGAGAACTTCTAAATCTGATAAAGGGCATCTACAAAACACCTTCAGATAGCATCATACTTAACTGGTGCAAAATCAAACATCTTCCCTGTATGACTGAGAGCAAAGCAAAGATCTTGCTCTTACCATGCTGTACGACACTGTCTTGGTGGTCCTAGTCATTGCAAAAAGGCAAGAGAAAGAAAGAAAAGGCATAAAAATTCAAAAGGAGGAAGTATTTTGCTTTTGCTGATGTCTTATGTAGAAAATCCTAAAGAATCCATAAAAATGCTACTAGAACTAAGTGAATTTAACGAGGTGATAGGCTAGAAGTTTATATAAAAATCTTATATAGTTCATATAAAAAGTGAGCTGCATTTTTATATACTAGCAACAAACAATTATAAAATGAAAATTAAAAATTTAATTTGCAGTAATGTGAAATAACAAAATTCTTAGTAATAAATAACAAAAATGTGTAAGAATTCTACCCTGAAAACTAAGCCTTGCTGAGATGAATTAAGGATACATGTTCATACACTCAAAGATTTGACATTAAGATTCCATTCTCTAAATATGTTTATAGATTCATGTAGTACTAACCAATTCCCAACAGTATTTTTATTTTTGTGGAAATTGAAAAGCTGATTCTAAAATGCATACAGAAATGAAAATGACTTAAAATAGCCAATAAGATTAAAAAGAACAAAGTAGTAGGATTTACACTATCCAATTTCAGGACTTAGTATAAAGTTATAGAAATTAAGCCAGTGTGGCACTGGAGAAAGAATATAAATATAGATTAAAGGAAAATAATAGAAAGTTCAGGAATAGAGCCACAGATACATGGTCTGATTTTCAACAATGTTGAAAAGATAAATCAGTGGGAAAATCTTTTTAAAAATGGTGCTAGGAGGCCCCTGGAGCAATCAGAGCCACAGAGACAGAGGTGAATGGTGGGGTCCATGGGCTGGAGGAGAGAAGTCTGGAGAGTCCCTATTTCATGGACACAGAGTCTCCATATGGCATGGTAGAAAAGTTCTGGGGATGGATGGTGGTGATGGTTGTACAACAATGTGCTTGTACTTAATGCCACATAATTATACACTTAAAAATGGCTAAAATGACAAATTTGATGTTATACATTATGTCCTATACATTTTACCACAATAAAAATTTCTTAAAAGTAATTTTTAAAATGGTGTGACACAACTGTAGATACCAAAGGGGAAAATACAAACACTAGCTTTTTGACACAACAAACAAAAATTAGCTTGAAATTAGTCATAGACCTAAATGTAAAAGTTAAAACTTCTAGATGAAAACATAGAATATTTTAATCTTGTGATAGGCAAAGATTTATTAGGACACAAAGAATATGGCAATAAAAGAAAAAACATAAATGGATTTAATGCCAATGAAAAACTTGTTCTTTACAAGAGACTATTTTTTAAATAATTTATTTTGGTATCATTAATCTACAGTTACACGTGCAATATTATGGTTATTAAACTACCCCTTCATCAGGTCCCCCCCACCAACCCCATTACAGTCACTGTCCATCAGTGTAGAGAGATGCTATAGAATCACTACTTGTCTTCTCTGAGTTGTACAGCCCTCCCTGCGCCTCCCCAACATTACGTCTGCTAATCGTAATGCCCCTTTTCCCCCCTTGTCCCTCTCTTTACAAGACACTATTTTTTTATGAAAGTGAAAAGGCAAGCCACAAAATCAGAGAACTTTTGCAATGCATGTCTTATAAAAAACATATCCAGAATATATACAGAGTTCCTAAATTTTAACAACTCAAACTACCTAATTAAAAAAAATGGGCAATAGTCTTGAAAGAAACTTCACAAAAGAAGACATATGAATGGCCAGTAAGCACATAAAAAGAGGCTCAATATCATTTGTCATAAGGAAAATGCAAAACACATAAGGTGTTAAAACTAGACATAGCAAAAATGGCCAAAATGAAAAGGACAGGCAATCCCAAGTGTTGACAAGGATGTGGAGGAATGGAAGAAGTTGGAATGTAAAATGGCACCACCATTCTGGAAAACTGCTTGCTGATTTCTTAAAAAGTCAGCATACGTTTGCCATAACTCATAGCCATTCTATTCCTAAGTTATTTACCCAAGAGAAATGAAAGCTTAAGCATGAAAACTTGGGCACAAATGTTCATAGCAGTTTTATTCATAATTGTTCCAAACTGGAAGCACAAATTGGCACTTCAGCAGATGAACTGATAAGCAAAATGTGGTATTTTCATAAAGTGGACTGCTACTCAGAACAAAAAGAATGAACTGAGTGGAATTTATTCCTAGGAGGGCTTCCCTCAGGATGGAGGGTGGGGAAAAGGGACTGTGGCAGCCTGGAATGCCCCATCATTGAGGAACTTGAGGAGGACAGACTAGGAATCACCTTTTTTAGAAAAAATAAGCCCTTGTAGCAGTGACAGCTCCTCCTCCTCTGGCCCAGGGGTCTCCCCAGCCCACCAGCCACACTTAACGAGCATGTCCCTGTCCTGGAGCTGGAGTCAGCTGACCCGGCCTCCCACCTCCACTCCAGCCGAGCCCCACTTCCCCAGCAGCCTTCCAGTCATTTATGCTGTGGGGCAGACTCCTTAGCTTTTGTGGGATTTTCTATCTTCTGATTCCACCTGCATCATGTCTTCCAGAGATCCCGTTAAACTGACATTCCATTCACAATCCATGTGCCTTTCTTCCAACCCAGGAAGGGTTATTTAAAAGTATATACTGTTCTTTTTAACACTACTGTATTGTACAGTTAAATGGGTAAGATAAGAAATTGTAGTCCCTGAATTCTGATAGCACGACTACTTTTCTTTCATCAGGTTTCAAGAGCCAATACGTTTCCCTTCCAGGCCAAAAGTGCTCACTCTCCGGAGGGGAGAGGGCTGGCCTCAGGGAGAGTGCCAGGATTGGAACAACAGCTCAGCCCCCAAACGCCCAGGTGGCCTGGGGGAGCTTCTCTGCCTCTCCTGTCTCCCTGTGTGCTCTGGTAAGTTGGGGACAGCAGTCAGAATTGTTTCATTCCCTCATTCATCCTGGCCCCGTGCCAGGCCCTGTTTTGGGTGCTGAAAGAATTTACTACCAGACATTATTAAAAACTTTCTCAAGTGTGTACTTTCAGGAAGAAGTAAATTCAACCAGGAAGGAAAGAGTGGCACGCAAGAAGGAACATGAGTAAAAAAAATGGTTAACATGTGGCTAAAGTTAAACTATTGATAGTGATCATAATATTAACAACAATGGTTAGTTGGAGGCAAAAACACAACATGGACAAAACCTGTAGGATAAGAGGAGTGACCACCACAGTTAAAATGCTCTGAACTCTTATTACATGCAAGGGAAGTAGAGGCATTAATTAACTTCAGGCTTTGTTAATTATGCACGTTGAAAATTTGAGTGTATTTATAAAAATGATAGAAAGAGAATGCATAACTTCCAAACCAATGGGACTTGAGGGAAAGGGGAAAAAAGAAAACTTAATCCAATGCAGGGCAGAAAGGGAGAAAAAAGCAGCATAGTGAAAAAAAATAGACAACACAAAATAAGATGGTAAAAGTCAATTAAAACATATCATTAATCACAATAAATACGCCATTAAAGGTGAAAGGTGTAAGACTGCCTTTTTAAAAAAAACTAATTTTGCATATTATTTACGAATCACACATGAGAATATAAGACATACAAAGGATAAGAGGAAAATGATGGAAAAAGATATATGAGGTCAGTACTCACAAAGTGCTCGGCTATATTAATTATCAAGGAAAAAATTAAGGCAAAAAATTACTAGGGATAAAGAGGAGTATGATATAAGGATAAATGCAACAATTTATTAGGAAGGTATAATAATCCTAAACCTATAGCATCTAAAACCAGTCCCAAGATAATGTAAAAACAAAATTGGCAAAATTTCATGGAGTGACTGCTAAAGCCACCATAGTACTGGGATTTTAATCCACCTCTCTTGGCAATTTATAAATCAAGCCGATGGAAAATTAGAAAATACACAGAATATTTAATGAGCTTGATATAATGGAGATTATTTTACATACCAATCTCCTTGCATTCATCAATTTCTATTGAACAGATGGGAAACCTTTACAATAGACCCTGTACATGGCCACAAAGAACGTCTCACAAAACCCCCACAGGTCAGTATAACGCAGACCATTTTCTCTGACCATGATGCAATAAAATAAGACCAAGGGTTGGTCCTCCCTCCAAAAAAACCCTAGTATTTGAAAATTTAAATAAACATACTTTTCAACAATTCCCAAGCCAAAAAAATATAACTGATACTGGAAAATCAGAATAAGATGAAATTTCAAATACTAGTTATCAAGACTTAAGGGACATAACTAAAGTGGTACTTTGAATTTTATAGTCTTAAATGCTTAGTGTCAGAAGATTTAAGTATCCAGACCAAGAAATTAGAAAAAGAATCATAACAAAATTTTTTTTGGTTCTGATTTATGTATTTATTTACTTGTCCAAGTATTCTTAAAGCAAATGCTGTTAACCTTTAAGACAAAATCAAATAAATAAACATTTAGATGTTGAATCTCCTTTGGCTCTCAATTTACAGTGTGTTTTAATTCACATTACCTTTATTCTTTAAGAGAAAATAACATTTTAAATGATACAATTCTAAAGTAAGTCATCACGATTTTATAATGACAAAATTTTTTAAAAGTAGAGATGAACAGAACAGAGTAAAACAAAATAGAAAACAGAGATGAGAAAGCAAATGGTTTTTTTAGAAATAGATTTGTTCTCCTAGGAAAAGAAAACTTAAATCAGACTCAGGATTAAATAGAATCTAAATACCCTGACAAACAAAGTAACTAGAAGTAGCAAAAATTTTCCCACAAAAAAGAACCAGATCTAGACGGTTTTATAGTCAACTGAACACTCATGGATTCCTGCCTCACAAGAACCACTCTGGGTTTGGGAGAGTGTCTGGCCTGGAGAGAAAGCTAAGGATGAACAGTGTGCAGACAAGGTTGTAGCTTTGATTTGTCCTTTCAGTGAATATATGGTGTGTACCCACTGGACGCCACACACACTCCTGGGTCTTGGACACATCAGTGAACCAAAGGGGAAAGCTCCTTCTCCATGAGGACTTACATTCTGGTGGGTTAAGACAGACACTGAACAATAAATGCAAATTACTGAATTTGAGTGTGCTACAAGACAGCTGATCCTGGAGAAAACAGAAGAGGGTCAGAGTGAGGGGTGTGCAGCCTGGGGGCAGGTAGATTCTCTGGGAGAGGAGGGGAGGGCAGCCAGGGGAGGGCCCAAGAGCAAGACATCCCACCTGCTCCTCTGTGAGTTGTCATGGAGACCAAGAAGGTGGGGCTCAAGGGGCATTCTGGTGAGAGAGGAGAGAAAGCATGCCTTGGAGTTAGCTGCATGGGATGGGGGCTGACAGTGGGTGCCAGGCTACTGTGGGTCGCGGCATGCTGGCTGGGACGTGGGGAGGAAGGGGCCCCCCTGGAGGGTAAAAGGTGGGGTGGCATGATACAGGAGGGGGACCCGTCTGAGCTGGAGGGAGGAGGCAAGTGGCCTGGCCAGGACAGAGGGTATCTGGCAGCAGCACAGTGAATGCTGAAGCAGATGAGAGCAGAGGCCACGGGCAGCTAGGGTGGTGGCAGGGGTCCTTGCAGGGATGGGCCTGCTCTTGTGCCAGAGGTGCTTTGAGCACATGAGCTCCCCCAAGCCCTGTGAGGCTTCTTTTGGCTGAAAGTTCGTGGGGCGGAGAGTGGGACGAGAAGTGGGGATGGTGAGAACGATGGATATTCTGGAGTCTTTGCCCTGATGGAGGGGCAGGGAAGCAGAGGGGCCATGGGGTCTAGTGAATCCTCACCTTCAAGGGTGGGGCTGGGTCAGGGAGTGGGGCAAGGGAAGGCAAAGGGTGGCATTGCCAGGGAGGTGGAATCTGGCAGACCTACTGAGGAGTGGGAGGCAGGGGCTTCTAGGGAGGAGGGGGAGGATGAGGAGCAAGGGGTCTTTTGTTCTCAACAAAATAAAGGGCAAAGACAACCCCAGTCCCTGAGGCTCCTCCCTAAACCCACCAAGTTGCAGAGATGGAAGGACCAATGTGGGTAAAGTGCTTCTGACTATTGTTATTTTTGCTGTTTGCTGGGGTGGTGGTGGGAGTGTGGCAGGCTTGGAATTTGTTCATTTTGTGCCCATCCTATGTGCCAGGCACTTGGTGGAACCACGGCTGAGCAAGGGCTATGGTGTCACGCGGGGCACAACCAGGCCCAGCTGAGCCTGGAAACCAGGAGTCTGTTGGTTGTTGGTCTGCAGAGATGTGAGGTTTTCTCTCGGCAGCCACAGCACAGGACTCGAGTGGGACTGCTGGAGTCACCCAGAACAGTGGGGTGGTAGGGGAGTCATGGGGAGGATAGAGGTCCCTGTGAGGTCCAGGCTGGGTGGGCAGAGCAGAGTGTGGCCATCCAGGCCAAGGGCAGGTTTGCAGGGACAGGTTGGGGGAGTCTCAGGCTGCTTTGAGTCTGGTTGTGGGGACAGGGACAGGCTCCTCCCTTCAGTACCATCAGGAATCAAGGACTCTGGTGAGTGTGTCCATGGCCTTGCCACCAGCCAGTGGGACAAAAGGCAGGTCCCCAGAGGCTGTGGTGAGAGGGGTAGGGGAGGACAAGGAGGGGCAGGTGGGACGGCTCTGGGGTGAGCAGAGAGTTGGGGGCGTTGGTGACTTGGAGAGGGGAGAGACAGGGCAGGAAGGTGGAGACGTGAGAGAAGCCAGGAAGCACTGGCTTCCTCTCTCTAGGGCTTGGCCGCAGGAAACCCAGCCCTCCTGCTTCCCAAGGTGCTTCCTGCAGATAAGTGGGCTTCCGACTGCCCCTTCCTGCTCCCCCCTTTCCCCACCCCTCCCATCCTGCCCAGCCCCCAGGGGATCCTCAGCTTCCCCACTCAGGCCAGGCCAGTGGCCTTGGGAAGGGCCTGGAGGGGGCGGGTGGGAGATCTGGGCATCCTGGGGCCACACTTCCCGGCAGGGAGCGTCCGCCCAGGCTTGGGGAGAAAGCAGGGCCAGACCCACAGACAACGCTGGAGATTCGGCTCTGTGGGGTCAGTGGAGTCCTGGGAAGCAGAGATTTCTCCTAAAGGGTGTGTGTGGGAGGAGGGGAGAGCCAGGGCTCCCTTCGGGTTGGTGCGGGTCCTGAGGAAGGCTGTTCTGAGGGCGGAGCGGTGGGGGGCTTTGTGGCAGGCCGGTAGAAGTCACGGTAGTTCTAACAGGAAGGGGTATCAAGCACGGGGCAGTGCGGGTTAGGGTGTTTCCAGGCGTCCTGGGGAGGGTTTCTATGTGTGGGTTCATTCAAGTTTATTCCTGGGACGCTCAGGGGACTGGGCTACTGTGATCAGGCGGGTGAGGCTGGGCTCGGGGGCTGTGTTCTACCAGGAGCCAGAGGGTGTCCCCATGCTGGGTTGTTCTGTGAAGGTTATCACTGTGTGCTGGGTGAGGGTGAGCGTCAGCTGGCAGGGTCAGGGCCTGTTTTTTGTTGGGGGGCAGTAGGGGCACGTTGGGGGACTTCAGTTATTATCAGGGACTCCTTCTCGGGAGATCAGGGACATTCGCGGTTTAGGGGCTGCTCTTTGCTCCCGGGGACCCTGGGGCCACAGGGTTTACAGCGCGGGAGGTTCCGAGAGGCTTATCAGTGTTGTGGGGGGGGGGGGGCTGACATGCTCCAATCGGGCGGTGGTGCCTGAGCTAGTTTCCTTACTGCGCTCCCCTCTCCTCCGCCCACTCATCACCCCTCCCGCGTTGCCACGACAACGAGTAAAACTAAAATTCACTTCCCCATTGCAGGTGGAAACTGGTAGCGCCCCCTCCCCTAAGCCCTTCCTCATAGGTCGCGCCCCCATCCTGTCGTCTCTAAGGTGACGGGGAAGGGGGTGACAGGGGGTTGATCTAGACCGACCAGGGGGCCTGGAGAGGGGGGACAAGGACAGGAGGGCCTCAGAGTCCAGAGCGAACTCCCTAAACTCTGGTAGGGGCGGGGAAGCCGCGCTGCAGGCCGCTCGGCGTGGTCATCATGGTTGAATCTTAGGGTTAATTAGCTCCGGCTGCTGGAAAGCCCCGGGCATTCGCGGCCCCGAGGTGTCCCCGCCCGTCCCACCCCCAGGGCTGGACCCCGTCATCTCCCGGGCCTCCAGCGGGGTGGGCTGGGAGGTCGGTGGAGTGGAGGAGAAGCTGCCACCTCCGGAAATTAATTCTGTTTTACTCTCCCCTCCCTGCCCTGCTTCAGCCCTGGCACCCACAGCGGCCCCCATCCCCGCTCCAGGACGCCCCTCACCACCGCATCCTCCCGGGCGGTCCGCGGACGCTCGCCCGCTCGTCCGCAGCCGAAGGGCGGTGCGGCCCTCGCTGCTCAGCCACTCCCCTCGCCACAAGGCCTAGGAGTCCCCACGCCCCCGGCGCAGCCCCCAGGGAACCCGCCCAGGGGCGCGGCCCCGGCCCCCCGCACTAGCCCTCCCATCTCGCCCCGGGACCCCGCGCGGGCCCCCAGCCCTCACGGCCCCCGCCGCGGGCGCGGCCCCAAGCCGCCCACGCTTTCCTCCCGGCTCAGGCCCCCTCCCCCCGCCGCCCCCGCCCCCGGGGAAGGCAGGCGCCGCGCTGAGCCGGGGCCGATGCAGCTGAGCCGCGCCGCCGCCGCCGCCGCCGCTGCCGCTGCCGCCGCCCCTGCGGAGCCCTCGGCGCCGCTGCCCCCGGCGCCGGCCCCAGCCCCGGCCCCTCCGGCCCCTTCCCGCGTAGCGCGGCCGACGGGGCTCCGGCGGGGGACCAGGGGGGGCCGGGGCGCCGCACGGAGCCCGCGTGCGCCCCGCTCCTGGCCGCCAGCAGCTCCGGCCCCGGCCCCTGCGCGGGGATGGACGGCCCCGGGGCCAGCGCCGTGGTCGTGCGCGTCGGCATACCGGACCTGCAGCAGACGGTGAGCCCCGTCGCCGCGGAGCCGGCAGCGCCCCCGCGCACCCTCCCGCACGCTCAGAGCCAGGCGCTGGAGACCCCAGACCCGCGGCTACTCACCCCTCCCCCGCCACCTCCGCCGGGACCCTCCCCACCGTAAGGGGGCGGGGCCTGGGAAGCACCGCCCCCGGGGCGGGCCCTCGTCCGCTGTACTCGGAGGCTAGGGGTCCGCCGCGTGGTCTCCGGAGCCACGGATACCCGCAGGGCCCCAGGGACTCCGTGCCCAGGGCTGGGCCGGGCGGGTCCCGTCCGCGATCGTCGGCGCCGAGCTCATGAACCCGCTCCGCCGCAGAAGTGCCTGCGCCTGGACCCAGCCGCACCCGTGTGGGCCGCCAAGCAGCGCGTGCTCTGCGCCCTCAACCACAGCCTCCAGGACGCGCTCAACTATGGGCTTTTCCAACCGCCCTCCCGGGGACGCGCGGGCAAGTTCCTGGACGAGGAGCGGCTCCTGCAGGACTACCCGCCCAACCTGGACACGCCCCTGCCCTACCTGGAGGTGAGCAGCCGGCCGGGGCGCGCGGCAGGGGGCTGAGGAGAGCGCGCAAGGCGCGACCACCGAGCTACGTGACACCAGCAGCGAAGGCACACTGACGGAGGAGTTAGTGTGGGAGTGGTGGGCGGCTATGTGCGGTGTCTGCAGCGTGTGCGGTGTGAGCAGCGTGCACTGCGCATGGTGCGCCAGGAGCGGCGTGTAGTGCGCGCAGTCAGCAGCATAGGCAGTGGGAACGCAGCGTGGTTCAGTGGGGCAGGAGTGAGTGCCCAGAGGGTGTGTGGGGTGATTCAACGCGTTATCTAAGTGCACCTCTGCCCCCTGAAAGCGGACCTAACTCATTTGCAGTTGAGTGCCCTGTCAGGCATAGGGGCACAGACTAATAGTTTGGGAGGCAAGGCAGGTGCAGCGAGCATTGAAATAAGCATTGTGGTAGCTGAGCTCAAAGATGGCTTGGCCTCCGTGGTGGCACAGAAAGTAAGGTCATTTCTGCTTAGAGTGGGTGTCTAGGAAGGTGAGGCTGGACCAGGGTCTTGGAAGAGGAGTGGGACTTCCTCAGGGACGGGAATGAGACAGCAAGGGCCTTCTAGGCCACAGGACAACTAGGCATGCATCACATTTGAACTTGGCGCTGGCTCTGTGTCCTTGGTAATGTGTATGGCATTTGTGTGGCTGGCAGGGAGGGGTTCTGTTATGGAGGCTGGCTGAGCAGTGGAAGGCCTGTGCGGCAGGGTAAGCAGGGCCTGGTTTGGTGCATTCACTCACTCAGCCCAGGTGGGTGCCTCTTCTCCCCTTTACCTGAGCAGTTTCGATACAAGAGGCGAGTGTATGCCCAGAACCTCATCGATGATAAGCAGTTTGCAAAGCTTCACACAAAGGTAAGGAGGCAGCCGTGGGGAGGGGACTACAGAGGTTACCTCCTGCCATGGCCAGTGTTCCCCCACCCCAGCCTTGACTAGGTTTTGTGATATCAAAAATATCCTTTAACAATTCCCTTCCTGAGACCCTTCCCCTGCTTCTACCCTAGCTTGGGGCCCAGAACGGACATTAGGGGCTGCAGAAGGGCTAGGTGCAGGCTCTGGGCACCACGGCTGTGGGGTGGGCTGTCTGGTCATGGGTTCCCGTCAGATCAGACTCTAGCTGGCCCACCCTAGGGGGTAGAGTGCGACGGACATGGTGACAATTTGGCGGGAGTGGGGTGACCAGGCATCTGATGTGGGCAGAGGGGGGGTCCACCTTTGCTGGTCCCATGAAACGAGGCATCACATTGATTTTCTCCTGAGACTCCTCTCATCCCATTTTGCAGATGAAGATACTGAGTCCCAGAGAAGTTTGGTGACTTGCTCAGAACTGTGCAGCCAGTGAAGCTGGGGCTGAACCCAGATCTGTCTGACCCTGGGGTCCTGTGCCCAGGTTCCAGCCAGTGGGCATTTGCTTGCTGCAAACTTTGATGACAGTTTCTGGAGCTGAGGAAAAGGGTCTGAGCACTATCACCCCTGTGCTCAATGTCCTCTTTGTGACAATGGTGCCCAGGGCCCATGGTCAGAGGCCATGACTCTGTGGCTGGGCAGAGACTATTGTGGAAGGTCCCTTCTCTGCTGGCTCTGGTGCCTGTCACCCTGGGTTCATCCCATAGTTACTTCTCCTCCAAAAGTGTCCTCAGTGACCTACAGGTCCCTGGTGACTCCTGACCTTCAGTGAGTCCCACTTGCTTTTAGGATGAATTTCAACTCCTTACCACAACCCTGTGTTCCTGCCTGCCTGGGTGCTAGCCAGTCCCCACCATCACACTGCCCACCCTGGGTCTGCTGAGGGCTCTTCTCTTGGTCAGGAGTACCCTCCCTCCTGTTCACTGTCCTGAACCACCCGAGGAGGCCACCTCCTGTGGGGAGGCTCCTGTTTTGGATGCACTTCGAGTGTTTCTAGAAGGCGTGGGGCACGCAGCCTCCATAGTGTGAGCAGGGGCTCAGTGAGGATAATGCATGGCTGGGTGAATGAATGAACAGTCCAAGGGTGTCACAGGAGGGGCCCCTGGGGTGGGAAGGACTGTTGGGTGGGAGTGTGCCACTGGGGGTGTGTGCTGAGGGTGGCGGTCTGCCGTGGGAAGATGGGTCGCAGAAGGAACAGGCCACTGTGGCAGTGATGAGCACGTGGGCTGCTGTGGTGTGGGCTCCTGCCTGGGCAGCTTTGGGTTCTTTAGGCTCCGTCTCCAGGGCTGGGGAGAGGAGCCAGGGCAGAGTCTGAGGTTGGGGTAGTACTTGCTCACTTGCGGGGCAAGGCCAGGGCAACCTGCCCTGGAGGAGGGGCTGGCTGGGCTCAGGTAACCGTTGTGGGCTTGGGACATAGGGGACTTCAAGCAGCATGTGGGCTTCATGGGGCTGGGATCAGGGTCATGGTGTTAGTGCAGGGCTTAGTGTGGAATGTAGGGTGACAGGTCAAACTGAGGTGACAGATATCCCACAGGTGGTCTTAGGGTGACAAGTCAGACTGAGGGGGCAGTAGACAGCCCCAGGTGGCCTGAGGTTACTCATGGAAGATGGGTGGTGGCCAGGTGGTAGGATGACCAGGATGGCTGGTATTCCAGGCAAACCTGAAGAAGTTCCTGGACTACATCCAGCTGCACAGCACTGACAAGGTGGCACGCTTGCTGGACAGGGGGCTGGACCCCAATTTCCACGACCCTGACTCAGGAGGTGAGCAGCAGAGCAGGAAGGGGCATGGCCTTGGGGTGGCTGGCGGTATAACCTTCATCTGTCCCCTGAACCCAGAGTGTCCTCTGAGCCTTGCGGCCCAGCTGGACAATGCCACAGACCTGCTGAAGGTGCTGAGGAATGGTGGTGCTCACCTGGACTTCCGTACTCGCAATGGGCTCACTGCAGTGCACTGCGCCACTCGCCAGCGGAATGCAGAGGCCTTGACGGTCAGCGCGGGCAGGCCTGGCCCTTGGGGGCGGGGGTGGGTGCGTGGCCCAGTAGGGGGAGGAGGCTAGGCCTGGCTCAGTGCCGAGGCTCCTTGTCCTCAGACCCTGCTGGACCTGGGCGCTTCGCCTGACTACAAGGATAGCCGCGGCCTGACACCCTTGTACCACAGTGCTCTGGGAGGTGGGGATGCCCTCTGCTGTGAGCTGCTTCTCCATGACCATGCTCAGCTGGGGACCAATGATGAGAATGGCTGGCAGGAGATCCATCAGGTGGGCAGGGAGCATGGGGGTGGGGAGTGCCAGCCTCTGTCTGGAGGGTGAGGTCCTGGGCTCTGTCTATAAGATGGGGATCCTGGGCTTTGTCTTGGGGGTTAGGTCCTGGGCTCTTGTCTGTAGGCTGGGGGTCCTGGGCTCTCTGGAGGGTGAGGTCCTGGGCTCTGTCTGTAAGATGGGGGTCCTGGGCTCTGTCTGGGATCCAGCAGCACCTGTCTTCTCATCCAGGCCTGCCGCTTTGGGCATGTACAGCATCTGGAGCACCTGCTCTTCTACGGGGCCAACATGGGGGCTCAGAACGCCTCAGGGAACACCGCCCTGCACATCTGTGCCCTCTATAACCAGGTGACTGCTTGTGTGCATGTGTGTGCACAGGTGACCCTGTACAGTGACTACAAGTGTGCATGCCTGGCTCTGTGTGTCACTCCAGGAGTGCACGTTCTGTGTCCTGCAGTGACCTACGGCCTTATCCCCTACATGAGCACATCTGCTCCTGAACACACCTGTGTGAATTGTGTGCATCTGGGCCCTCTGGGCCAGCTGGAACTTATGTGTGTACACCTGACATTCCATGCTATGCATGTGTGTACTGAATGCATGGGTGGGGGTGTGCCCTGCCCCCTGTGTGTGCATGTGCTATCGAACCTTGACCCCTCCTGTCAGCTGCCCTGTGGGGACCTCCTGTAACCCTCTCAACAGGAAAGCTGTGCTCGTGTCTTGCTTTTCCGTGGAGCTAACAAGGACGTCCGCAATCACAACAGCCAGACGGCATTCCAGGTACAGGAGCGGCTTTCAGGGTATGAGGCTGCTCTGGGGGGGGCCTGCTCTGCCTCACCTTTCTGGACCTTGGCTCTTTCCCCTGTAAGTGACAAGGGAGCATGCCCCTTTAGGATGGCCAGGGGGAGGTGGATGAAGTGGGTGGCCAGCACAGGGCCTGGCTTGAGTGGGTGCTTACTGATGGCTCCTCCACCAACTTCTAGGGAGAGAGGAGGCCATGGGATCCAGGGGCAGGGGAATAGGTTGGGGAGTGTAAAGACCACACCAGTGGGGAGAGGTAGCCTCTAACTTAGTTTGGGTGATGTTTCTGAACCTTTGTCCAGGCTGGGTTTGGTTCTCGGCACCAGGGTAACTAGGTGGACAGGTGTCTGTGTGGCCTGGGGTTTGTGGGGGAAGCTAGGGAGTATGTCACTGGGACTTTTGGACCTTGGAGGGAGCAGGGACTCTGTTCTCAGTGGAAGCAAGGGCCTTCAGAGGTCTGAGGAGACACGGAGAGAACAGGTCAGCCATTGTGGTGTCCAGTTGGGGATGGAGGTAGTGGTGGGCAGGTCTGAGAGAAATAGGTGCTTGGGCAAGGAAGGGAGAAAGGAGAGTGACAGGTGTGCAGCAGTGCCAGACCATGGCTGAGATGGGAAGGATGGTGGGTGTGGGGGGCCATTAGGAGGATAGGTAGGGGACTGGTGTGCCCCCATTTGCCCGGGACTGCCCCAGGTTTAGCTCTCAAAGTCTCGTGTTCCAGAAAATCCCTCAGTCCTTGGCAGACTAGGGCCTAGACAGGGGCCGGGGGCTGAGCCTGGGGTCCAGCCAAGGAACACCCCACACAGAAACCCAGGAAGGGGCCACGAGAGGCCAAGGGGCGGTGAGTCTGCTGCCGCCAAGACTCCCGCTCCCCCTTCCTTCCCTTAGGTGGCCATCATCGCAGGGAACTTTGAACTTGCGGAGGTCATCAAGACCCATAAAGACTCGGATATTGGTGAGTTCTGCCCAATCCAGGTTCCTACTGAATGTGCATTTGTGGGGTTATCAGGGACCCAGCAGGTACAGGGGTCAGTGGGGATCTTACAAAGGAGCCCAGTGCCCTGAGCCTTTTCCTGCACCTCCTGCCCCCAGCCACACTTTGTTCAGGGTCCAGTAGTGGCTCCTGCAGCTGTGGGGAGTGTTGCTAAGGGGAGGGCCTGTGTCCAGTGGGCAAAAGGTGAAGGTAAGGGTCAAGGGCATGCCTGGGTTGGGGCTGAGGGTTAGGGTCAGGGTCAGGATCAGGGTTAAGGGCATGGTTAGGTTAGGGCAGTGGGTTGGGGCCAGTGCTAGCTTTAGGGACCAACTTGAGTTAAGAGTGGGGTTGAAGTTAAGGTCAAGGTTCATTTCCTGTTAGTTCATATGATGGATCAGCAGGGGACATGGGTAGTGTATCTCACTGCTTAGAATAAGAGTATTCCTCACTATGACAAGATCACGTAAATGTACATGCACAGGGAACAAAACAGTGATGGGAATTCAAATGGGGAAGGACAGCACCTGTCCTGGGGCTTGATGCTCGGAGCTCTCAGCAGCCAGTGCATCGAGGGGAGCCAGTATGCGGGTGACTCACCATCCTAGAAGGAACACCAGGAGATGCCATCTGGTCTCAACTCCAGGGCAGGGCACGGCTGTCACATCAGAGCCCAGGAGGTCCTCACCCACTCCAGTATCCCACTGGTATGAGACCTTTCTTGGAATCCTGGTGTCCTTCCTGTGTGGGGTTGCAGGAGAGGGTGGGCCTCCCCTCTTGGAAAGAGTACTTTCTGGCCAGAGGCCAACTCCTCCAGTCATCTGACCTCAGAGGGGCTCATTCCTGGTTCCCTCTCTGTCCTAGATGGCCTTTTGGCCCATGGCTCTCTCTAGAACATAGCTCCTGAGCTCCCCTTTCTGCCCCATGTGTAGTATCCCCATGTTAAAAAAAGCTTAAAGTGACAGTGGACAGCAAAGGGGTAGGGCTGGTCTTGGTTCTAGTGTGAGGTTATGGTCAGGACTGGGGGTGAATTTTGGACTAGGGTTAACATTAAGGTCAAGTTCATGCTTAAGGACACTTCCTCTATAGAGTCTCCCCTGAACAGACCTCCCCATAATGAGGCTTGGAAGCCAACCAGGGTCAGGGGACAGGGAGGCAGACCCCAGGCGGCTATAGCGGCCCCAGTGTGGCACTGGTGGGCACTTGGTGAATGATTGACAGAGCCAATGACGTGGTGTAGGGTTGGGGTCCAGGTCTGGCTGGGAGAGAATTGAGCCAGTGAGGGTTTCAGTTAGGGTCTGGTTGGGGCTGGTAAGTGTTTTGCTGGTCATCAGCCTGCAAGAACCCTGGTTTGTGGATGTGTGGGGTTCTCTTGTCAGCTGTGATCATCTGATCATGAGAAACTGCTTGGGACCTCTGTGTCTCAGTCTCTCTTGAGTAAAATAGAGTCTTTTACTGTTATTTGTGCCCCCTTCCCACCTCTTATCTCATTTGGGATTTGATTTTGTGGGTCTGACTCTGGCAAGTGGCCTTGGTCCAGGGCTTACATGTGGTTCAGGCTGAGAGGCAGGAAGACCCCAGCTGCCCCTTATCTCTGTGATGTGGGCAGATGCTAGGGTTCCCAGGGTCACCATATCAGGACTTACTGTCTGGCTGACACAGAGTGTGTCACCTGGTTGGGCTTGACATGCCGCTGCTGAGGCAGGTACAGAGCAGGCATCCAAGTTAGTTAGTCCTAAAGTGGTCATGGGCTCTGCTGCAAGGCCTTAGCTGCTCAGTGTCACATATTCATGCAGATGACATAGCCGAGTGTCCCTGATCTATACGGTAATGTATTCATGAGTATTTCCTATAAGCCGTTACCTGAATTTACTCTCTCAACAAATCCTAGGGAGTGACAGTCCTTTTTTACAGAGGAGGAAACTGAGGCAGAGTATGTTAAAGCAGAGACTGTCTTCAGACCTGGGCAATCCAGAGGTCTCTCCTTGTCACCTCTACTCCCTCTGCACACATTCACTCCAAGGACTCTCCCTCAGTGACAGTCAAAAGTTGCCATGGCCCACCCTAGCTTGGGGACCTGGGTGGGGCCTGCACACAGAGGAGGAGGAGCTGAAGGGAGCTGCCCATCCATCCTCCTTCCTCTTCCTCCAGAAGGAGCCTGAAGGAGGGGTCTGGTAGGCTGGGATCTGCCACACTTCAGGGGATATGACACCTCAAAGCCTCTGGTCAGCTCCACCTGCCCCTTCAAGACTGACAGGCCTGAAGCAGGATCCCTGGCCTGGGAACAGCCACCTGTGCTTCCTCCTCTTTTGCCTTGGGCCACCTTCTGGTCCACATTCTTTCCTACTATCTTCCATGCACAGGACCTGATGTCCCAAGGTGCTTTTGAAGAGTGCCCTGGGGAAGTGCTTTTCACACTGCAGTGTGCATCTGAGTCACCCATAATCTTATTAAATACCTATTCTGACTCAGGGTCTGGGTGGAGCCTGAGATTCTGTATTTCTAATGAGCTCTAGCTTCAAGGAGAGGCTGCTGGTGCATGGCCCATACTTTGTTTAAAAGTTGTCTAGAATAGTGTTTGGCAAATGATGCCTCACAGGCCAAATCCAGTCCTCAGTCTGCTTTTTTTGTTTTTAAATTGAGGTTTTAAAATTGAGGACTTAAATTTCACTTAAAATTAAATTCAAGTCACTTAAAATTAGTTATTTTAAATTGAATAATTCAGTGGTATTTCATATATTCACAATGTCATGCAACCCCTTTCAGCTATAAACTTCTTTCTGTCTGTATGGATTTCCCTATTCTGGGTACTTCATATAAATAGCACCATACAATATGTGACCCTTGGTGTTTGACTTCTTTCACTCACCATGTTTTTGAACTTCATCCATATTGTAGGATGTATCATTGCTTCAGTCCTTCTCCTTTATTTGTATGTGTGACATTTTATTTATCCATTCATCCTTTGATGGATACTTGGGTTGTTCTACTTTTGGCTATTATCAGTATTGCTGCTGTGAACATGTGTGAAATGTATTTGAATACCTGTTTTCAGTTATTTGGGTTGTATTAATTCTGTATTTAACTTTTGGAAGAACTGGCAAATTGCTTCCCACAATTTTACATTCCCACCAGTAATGTATGAAGGTTCTAAATTCTTCAAATCCTTGCCAACACTTGTTATTATGTTTTTTTTTTGGTTATAGCCATTCTAGTGTGTGTGAGGTGGTATCTCATTGTGGTTTTGATTTGCATTTCCCTAATGGCTAATGATGTTAAGCATCTTTTCATGAGCTTATTGGCTGTTTGTATGTATTTGAAGAATTGTCAAGTACTTTGTTCATTTTTTATTTGCTTATAGAATGAGTTAGGAAGTGTGCCTTTCTCTTCTATTGTGTGGAAGAGTTTGAGAAGAATTAGTGTTATTAATTCTTCTTTAAGTGTTTGGTAGAATTCATCAGTGATATTATCTGATGTTGGACTTTTCTTTGTTGAGAGACATGACTACTGATCCAATTTCTTAGCATGTTACAGGTCTGTTGAGATTTTCTGTTTCACCTTGAGTTCTAGTAATTTGTGTTTTTCCCATCTCAGGTAACTTATCCAGTTTGTTGGCATATGATTATTCATAGTATTATCTTAACATTCCTTTTTAATTCTAAAATGTCAGTAGTAATGCCTGAAGTTTCATTTCTGATTATATATATTTGTGTCCCTCTTCTTTTTTTTTTTCTTAGTCTAGATAAAAGTTTGTCAATTTTGTTGATATTTTCAAAGAAACAAGTTTTGGTTTCTCTCTATATTTCTATTCCCTATTTCATTTATCTCTATCTAATCTTTATTATTTCCTCCCTTCTGCTAGCTTTGGGTTTGGGTTTGGTTTGCTTCTCTTTTTCTGTTTCCTTAAGATGTGCAATTAGGTTATTGATTTGAGACCTCCATCCCTTAATGTAGGCTTATGGCTATAAATTACTCTCTTAGTACTGCTTTTGCTTCATCCCATAACTTTTGGTGTGTTGTATTTTTGTTTTCATTTCTTAAAGCGATTTCTAATTTTTCCTGTGATTTCCATTTTGACACCTTGGTTGTATAAGATTGTGTTAATTTTCATGTATTTCTGAATGTTCCTGTTTTTTTCTGTTCTTGATATCCACCTTCATTCTGTTGTGATTGGAGAGGCTACTTTGTATGATGTCAGTCTTTTAAAATTTATTGAGACTTGTTTTGTGGCCTCTCTTCTATCCTGGAGAATGTCCCATGTGCACTTAAGAATAATGTGTATTCTGCTCTTGTTCTATGGAGGGTTTTATATGTTATATCTGTTTGGTCTAATTGGCTCAAGTCTTTTATGACTTTATTTATCTGCTCCCTAGATGTTCTGTCCATTACTGAAAGTGGGCTATTGAAGGCTTAAATATAATTATAGAACTGTCTATTTCTCTAAATGTGTCAATGTTTGTTTCATATATTTTGATGCTCTGTTGTTTGGTGCATATATGTTAATAATTGGTAATTTATTTGATGAATTGACTTTTGTCAATATGCAATGTCCTCTGTCTCTTGTAACACTTTTAATCTTTAAATCTGTTTTGTCAGATATTAATACAGCTACTTAGATATCTTTTGGTTACTATTTACATAAAATATCTCCCTTTATCCTTTTATTTTAAACCTGCTTGTATCTTTGGATTGAAAGTGATTCTTTTGTAAATAGTGTATAGTTGGATCATGTTTTTAAAATCATCATCTGCTTTTTAAATAAAATTTTATTGGAACTCAGCCACACCCATTTGCTTATATATTGTTTGTGGCTGTTATTGTGCTAATGGCAGTGTTAATCCCTTGCAACAGAGACTATGGCTTGCAAAAGCCTGACATAGTTACTATTTGATTCTTTACAGAAATTTGCCAACCCCTGGTCTAGAATGTCTTTAAAGTCTCTCTGGTCATAGTCAATTATAAATGGTCTTGTATAGCAGTAGTCTGGTGAGATTTGTCACATATGGCCTGTTCTGTCTCTTCTGAAGTCTGTGAAATGGGAAGTTCTGAGAGCAGATCTGAGCTCCCCAAGACCTCATTTCACTGACAGGAAGAGCTGGCTTCTATCCCTGAAACTAGAGTTAGAAGCAGTTTCAGATGTAGCCCACCAATGGTAGCTTCAGTCATAGGGTGGCTAACTGTCTTGGTTTGCCTGGGACTGACACAGTTCCTGGGACATAGCATTTTAGTTTTGAAATCTGGAAATCCTGGGCAAACCAGTACAAGTTGGTTACCCTATCTGGCTGCTGAGTCTCACCTGTGCCCCCCCCCCGCCCATCCCCAGTGCCATTCAGGGAAACCCCCAGCTATGCAAAACGGCGGCGGCTGGCTGGCCCCAGTGGCCTGGCCTCCCCTCGGCCCCTGCAGCGCTCAGCCAGTGACATCAACCTGAAGGGTGAGGTGCAGCCAGCAGCTTCTCCTGGACCCTCGCTGCGAAGCCTACCCCACCAGCTGCTGCTCCAGCGACTGCAGGAAGAGAAAGACCGGGACCAGGATGGTGACCAAGAGAGTGACATTGGTGGCCCTACAGCAGGCAGGGGCAGCCAGAGCAAGATCAGGTAGGAGGGGGCTGGGAGGCCCTGGCAGGGTCTGGGTGGGTGGGGTGCTGGGATCCAAACCAGAAGGAGACAGCATGGGGAGGCAGGAAGAGGCCTAGTGATACCTGGTTGATGTGTAGTAATGGGCTGAGGCTTGGGGTTGGGGGACTCCCAGGCCCCCAGATAGGCCTCCCTGGATGGGGAAGGGAAGAAGGTAAGATCCTGTGGGCTGGGGCAGGCTCCTCCATGCTGATCCCTGGTTGGAGCTGGACTTGTCCTGAGAATAGTGGGCAGCTGAGGGAGCATGTTGTGGGAGATGTTCTGGTCAGGCTTGTGATTTAGAAAGGTCCCTGTGTGCCAGGGATGATGCAGGGCTGGGTGGCATGTGGTAAGAGGTTAGGGAATGGGGCTTCTTCTCCATGAAGGCTCCAAACCTATAGGTGACCCCTACCCTCTCCCTAAGGGGAGTCTCAGTCTTTACCCCACCCCTCCAGTCTAATACTGCTGACCATGAATGCAGGGACCCTGAGAACCAGGTACCTTTGAGTGACTTGGCACCCCAATAACTTAGAAAGCCTGGGCTGGAGCCCCACTGGCCTTCGTAAGCTGCACAGTGGGCAGTGGAAGGGGGAGAACTGGCTCTGCAGATCAGATGGTCGGGGTCCAGTGCAGTCCTTGTACCTGCCGATGTGGGGCCTTGGACAGGTCAGCTAACCATTCTATGCCTGTGTTTCTCATAGTAAGGTAGGACTAATCCTGCCCAAGTTGTTTCCTTTGGGACGCCTTCCAGGACCTGGGTCGGTGGAGGGGAGTGTCCCTACTATACTGGTCCACAGCTAGCCATGAGCAGGGGGAGAAAATAGCAGTCACGGTGGTTTTCACTCCAGACAGGTCAACTCAGCAGCATGTGTGTGTCATCTCAATCTTGACTACCTACATATGAGGCTGTGCTCTGTTAACACCGTTTTACAGACAGGGTCCTGATGCTCGGGTGGAGTAAGTGACTTGTCCAAAGTCACAGAGCTAGGAAGCAGCATGACTGGGCCCCAGGTAGACCCAAACTTTCTAAGCCTGAGTGTTCAGCACAGGGCTTGGGGTGTGGCGGATGTTTATAAAGCCATTTCTTCCTCTGCCATTGTCCCTGCTCATGCAGCCTTGCTCTGTGATGTCTTTTCTTTCCATTATCTCTGCCCAGACTCTAAGGCTGTCTGTCCTGCCCCAAACCACTTTACTTCTCCCCAAAAACGTTTGCCTGTCCCATGGATTTTCTAAGGGTGAGATGACCCAGTGGTGAGAAGAACAAACTTTGGGATGTTCCAGTTTTCCAGAGGGTTGCTCTTCAGTTGGAGCTGTGTGGATGCCCTACTTTCATTTATTATTTTGTATGTTCATTCATCCTTTCAGCAAACAGAAAATTAAGACTTGCTATACTCAGGGCTCCAGCTCACTGCTCTGTGGGGACAGTAGAATTATTATTATTTTTCTACAAACATTTAATAGGTGCCTAGGGTGCCAGATGCGGTAGAAGCTAATAGCAAGGCATCCAAAAGGTCTCAGAGCACATTGACAGCAGGGGCCTAGGGTTAAGAAGCAAGTTGGGTGGGCAGTGATCCAGGTATGGGGGCCTTCTGGTGAGTTGCCAGGAGGGGCTGAGGAAGTTTGGTGTAGCATGGAGGGAGAGGGCCTGGAGGGGACTGATCACCTTTGGTCAAAGGAGAGAAGGTGGCATTGGAGCTGTGATTGGCAAGGTGTGGAGGGAGGTAGTAGCGCCCCCTAGCGACCCCTTTTGGTAGAGCCTGGAATGGAGCCTCTAGCTGCCTAGCCCTCCCGCCCACCAAATGTGGCAAAGTCCACACCAGCATCACAGAGCAGGGCAGAAAAAGGTGGGTTTAAAGCAGAGAGACAATAACTTAGTAACTGGCCGAATGAGCAGGATTAGAAGAGGTGTTGGGCACAGCATTGTGAAGGGCCCGGAGGAGGGAAAGGAGGTACCCAACCTTGTGACTGGTGTAGCTGATTCTCAGGTCCCTGGGAGCTGGCCCTGGAACGTTGATCTGGTCTGCGTAGGTATTTGGGAGCCACGGCCGGCTTTTGAGCAGGCAAAGGTGGAGGAAGTGCGCAGGCTGGGGGAGCGGTCCCGGGAAGGTGGTCAGCACGGCGTGGGCATGGGCATCAGGGGCAGGTGTGAGGACACAGGACTGGAGGGGCATTCAGGCGTCCAGCACTGGTCAGCGGTCAGGGTGTGGGGAGGCCAAGGCCTGAGCGGAGCGCCCCCGCCGTGACCGTGAAGCCCCCAGCGCCGCCAACTTGGCCGCCTCCCCTTTCGCCGCCTGCTCGGTCCGACCCCTTTCGCCGCCCTCGCGCTCTGAGGCCCGGAGGAGCGGGAGGGCGGGGCCGGCCCGCCACCTCCTGCAGAGGGAGGAGCCGGCCGCGGAGGGGGCGGGGCGCACGGAGCGGCCCCGGCATGGAGCGAGCCCGGCGCGCCCGGGAGCGCAGCCCCGCGGCCCCCGAGCCCTGAGCGGGCGCGGCTCTGCGCTGGCGGGGAGCGAGGCCGGGGCGCGGCAGCGCAGCCCATGGAGCGGCCCCGGGCAGGCCCCAGCGGGCGGGCGGGCGGCGGCGGGCCGGCGAGCGGCGGGCGCTGCGGCGGTGGCTGCGAGGGCCGGCAGCAGGGCCGGGCCGCGCGCCATGGAGGCCCCGGGCGCCGGCTTCGCGTGCCCGCTGGCATCGCGTCCGTCACCGTGTTCGTCTACAGCGAAACGGGCCCGGAGGCCGGCGGCCCCGGGCCCGCGCCCGGTCCCGGCCCGGCGCCCCCCGCGCCCCCCGCGCCGCCGCCCCGGGGCCCGAAGCGGAAACTTTACAGCGCCGTCCCCGGCCGCAAGTTCATCGCGGTGAAGGCGCACAGTCCGCAGGGCGAGGGCGAGATCCCGCTGCACCGCGGCGAGGCCGTGAAGGGTGAGGGGCGCCGGGGGGCGGGGTCGCGGGGGGCGCGTGGCTCGGACGGGGCGCGGGGCCTCCTGGGGTTGGCGGGCTCCCCTCTGGGAGGCACGGCCAGGGTGCTGCACCATCCAGAGCGGCTGATGCCATTTTGGGGGTCTCTACCACTGGAGGTGTCCCTGGAACTCTGAGCTGCTGTGGTCATTATGGGATGCATCTGCCACTAGGGATTCCTTGTATCACTGTGAAGAGCTCCGTGTCAGGGAGGGGTGCCTGCCTTTACGGGGTTCCTGTCATGTGGGCCCCTCTCGTTCCTCTGTCACTGTGGGTTTTCTATGTCACCAGAGGCTTCGCTCGCCATGGGGGTGTTTCCGTGTCGTGATGGGGGCGAATGTCATTGGGGTTCTGTGTGATTTTGAAGGACCCTATCCCATTAAAGAGCTTCGAATTATGGGGTTCTTGTGTCACTTCTGGGACTTCCTCGTTGGAAATCCTTGCAATATGTGGGCCCTTGTGCCATTGTAGGTGATGTCTGTGCCAGTTATGTGGCTGAGGGTTTCTGTTACCAGGGCTGTGTTCTGATGGGATCCTGTGCCATGAAACGCCTCTCATTATGAGGATCTCTGTCTTCATTGGGGTCCTGTCCTCATGGGTGCCCTGTGTCCATGGGAACCTGAGGAAGAAACAGTTAAGGGTCACCCTTTCTTGGTCCATCTTGTGGCTCGTCCCCCAGCCACAGCACAGTGACCCTGAGCTCTTGGCAGTGACCCCTGGGTTGGGCTACCTAGCAAGTATGGGGGTTGGTTCAGGAGGTGGGAGGAAAGGGGTCAGCTGGGAGGGCAGGAGAGGACTGTGGCCCCTGCCTCTGCCCCGTCCCCCTTGAGTATGTCCATCTGTGTGCTTCTCTGTCCCTCACATGCCCATCCAGTGCTGTGCCCATCTGTCTGTTTCTTCTGTGTGGATCCCAAAATCTTCCCAGGGAAAAAGCCAGGAGGATTAAAGAAGGGAATAGGGGAAAGAGAGAAGGGGTGAAGGGCAGGTGGGCAGAATTTCAGCCTGAGGTGGTGGGGGTGGTGGGGTATGGAGATGGGCTCCCTGCTACTGTGTTGCCCTGTCACCTGACAGCCTGTCTGGCTTCTGTCCCTCCAGTGCTCAGCATTGGGGAGGGCGGTTTCTGGGAGGGGACTGTGAAAGGCCGCACAGGCTGGTTCCCGGCAGACTGCGTGGAGGAGGTGCAGATGAGACAGTATGACACACGACATGGTGAGTGACCCCCACATCCCCTGGGTCTTGCTTCCCTTTGGTTTTCCCTCTGGGTCTTGCTTTCCTACTTCCAGCTGCCTTTTGGTCTTGCTTGAAGCTAAATGCAGCTAGATATTCATAGAGAAAAGACTAAACTCAAACACACGTTTGAAGTGGGTGCAAACTTGTGCACACAGACACACAGCTGCACACACCCCACATATACTTGTGAGCAGATGTGTGTAACTGGATGCTTCACAGCAGTGGAGACACATGTGAGGTGCCTGTGGGACATGCATGTATGACCACAGTTAGTCTGTGGTCCTGCACGTGGCTCCCAGTGACCATAACCTCCCACAACACTGTCATCACGGAAATACTGGGTGTTCGAAGTGTGAGATTCCTGTATGGCTGGCAGACAAGTAAAGAGGTCAGTGTGAGAAAAGAGGCGCCTTTCCAAAGTAGACAGATTGTCCAAGTGGGCAGTGCACAGAGGCCTGAACCAGCCAAGAAGAAATGAGGCCAGCTGGGCCCAGAGGGGCTGTCGTGGGTACTCTGGGGCCAGGATGCTCAGAGGGCAGCAGGTGGGGGATTGCTGCATCCTTAGCCTGCAGGGAGGATGTGAGTGTGAAGGCTGGAACTCCATGGGCTGGGAAGGAGGGTGAGCAGTCTTGGTCTGATCCTGCTGACAGCCTGGGCGTCCAGGAAGGGCCACTCTGGGTGTTGGGATCTGAGGTGGTCCTGCCCATAGATAGGAGTAGCTGGCTCTTTTGAGGCTCCCAGGTGACGGTTGTCCGTGTGTCTGGGATATACCCTTGCAGTGAGCACTCTAGAGTAAGCCCTTGTAAGGAGACCCCCAGATGCACAAGTGTTATTTCTGGCTTGGATTGCTCGTGGGCAAGAGAGACCCCTCCTGACTGGTGGCCATTGGTGGTCCCAGTGATGTGTCTGGACAAAGGTGTGCATGTTCCTCCCTCTGCACATGAAGGTCCAGGGTTTCTGTGATCCTTTGCCCTAGGTTGCCCCCCCCCACCCCTTCCCACCGTGGCCTGGGGCACCTGCTCTGTAAGCAGTGTGTCAGAGGCTAGGAGAGGCAGGAGTGTCGTTGCCGACCTGCTCCTGAACAGATGGCTTTATTCCTTTGCTTGGTTGTTCCTCACCTCACCCAGAGGGCTCTCCTGGAGGTGGCTGGCAGCACAGAAGGGACCTGACCCCCCCCCACCCCATCTGCCTGTGGAGGGTAGGTAGGGCAGTGTGTCCAGGTCAGGGATGATTTCAGAGGCCTGGGCTCTGGTGCCAGCTGGGCCGGGCAGGGCAGGGCAGGGGAAGAACAGGTTTCCAGACCTTTTCAGTAGACTGGGTCTTCTGCTCCCCACAGCGGGTGGGCAAAGAAGGTTCTGGTTTGAGAACTGTGTGGATCCAGGAGCAGATGGACCTGAGTCTAAAGCTGGGGAGGGAGGGAGGGACGTCTAGATTAGAGCTGGAATTTGAGGATAGCAAATGCTTAATTGAGGATAGACCCTGTGTTGGGAGCTGGGATCACAGAGGATGGCTTCCTGCCTGGGAGGAACAGGCAGGCGTGGTGGTTACCACAGTCAGTGCAGGGCTATAATGAAAATGTGGGCACGCAGTAGCTCCCTGGGTGGTCCTGAAGGAGTCAGAGAGGGTTGCAAAGCAGAGGCGTATTTGAACTGAGCCTTGAAGGACGACTAGTAGTCCTAGGTGATTGGCTGGTGGGGTTGAGGGCAGAGCCTGTTTGCTGGAGTGTGGTGTGGCATTCTAGACCTACATGTGCTGGCACCTAGTGTGCTCGCAGCAGTGTCAGGCTGCTTGGCACATTTTTAAGCACTTTTACATGCAAGAATGCACTGGCTCATCCCAGCAGGTCTAGGAAGTGGGGACAGTTGTCCAGTTCTCATGGCCCAAGGGGTAGGGTCTTGTCTGTGACACAGGCAGTGGGCTGCAGGGTCTGTGCTGCAGCCACCACACTTCCTGCGCTCTGGGTGAGTGACACCTGTGTGTGCAGTGCAGTGCGGGGTGGCATGGCTGGAGTGGGGAGCATGAGAGCAGTCAGGTGCTTGTGGGACCAGGCGGAGAATGGTGGTACTAAAGTTCATAGCAGCGCCGCAGGAGGAGTCCCAGGGTGATGTCCTGATTGTGCAGGTCGTATAGGGTTAGGGTGAAGGCCTAGGCAGGGTAGAGCAAGGAGGTGGAGAGAGAAGGTCAGGGGTGGGCATGGCTGTGGAGAAGGGAAAGTGCACAGAGTAACCTAGTGAAGCAGCTGTCAGCTTCAGGCAATTGCGGGGCCTAGATGGGGGTGGCACTGGGGTTTGTCACCTGAAAGAGTATCAGAAGTACCTGGGTGGACAGGAGCATTTCATTAGTGGGCAGAGGGAGAGAGGCCTGCAGAGGCTGCTTGCAGGAGGTGATGGGAGGAACCTCTGTGTTCACCTGCATGCTGGCCCGCCAGATCTGGGCAGAGTCTCTGATCCGGGACCAGGTGCTGAGTTCTGCCAGAGGCCATAGGGCAGCCTAGGAATGGGAGGGAACCTGTTTCCAACAGGCCCAGATCCAAAGAAGGATCTGTTTCAGAGACTGGAGAGGGACTTAGAGGCCAGAGAGGGGATACTGTGCCAGCATGTGCAGGCCAGGCTGTTGCCCAGGGTCAGTTGATGGCATGCCTCCCACAGCACCTGTCTGGACAGGAGGGGCAAAGGGAGCAGTTGCAGGCACGATAGCTGTGGCGGTGCAGCAGAGCCCATGTGTTCTGGAGGCTGCTTTGTAGGACACCAGGAAAGCTGTGCTCTGGCCTGGCTGGTCCCCCAACTCCTCCTTCCCCCCACCTCCCCTCCCTGCCCGTCCTCCCTTTCTTTCCCGTACTTGGGAGGTCATGTTGTGTTTTTCACTTCAGCTGGCTTTTATGTGTCTGGTTAATAAAACTGGAAAATGAATTTGCATTATATAATAAATATGGTTTGTTCAGTTGACAAAACCTAAAAACAGAGGCTTGTGAACTGTGGGGTTAGGGGGTGGTCCTTCTGCTGTGGGGGCAAGGAGGGGTGTGATGCCCACTTGACAGTGATGAGGCCTGGCCTGCTCCGGCCTTGGGAATGGTGGGAGGGTGGTTTGGTGCCTTACAGAGGGTCCCCATTTGGATGGGCAATGTATAAGGAGGAGAGAGAAGAGAGCAGGTAAGTGCTTGGGAGGGTACCTGGGTGATAAAATTGTAGGCCATCAGAACCTAGGGGCCCTCTAGGGTGAATTTTCTGGTTCTCTAAGGGGACTGTTGATTTACTGAGAGTCACACAAGTTAGTGGCAGGGTCCTGGAATCTGGACCAATACTTCCCTGACATCTGTATCTTCTGATATTAATAGGAACTCTTTTCTTCTTTCCATCTGGCCACTGCTCCATCTAGTCTTACAGCCATCTATCCTCTGACTCGCCCACCCATCCAGCCATCTATCCATCCATTGATCCATCAATTCACCAGTCTGTCTCCTTTCCATGAACCCACCCAATCCACCTATCAGTCCATTTCCTGTTATCCTTTGACCTGTCTACCTCTACCCTTCTCTCTTTCCCTCCATCCACTTACATATTCATTTACCTTTTTATCTGTCTTTGTGTCTATTTCTTGTTCCTTCCTTCCCTCATATATCCATCCACCTGTCCACCACCTACCCTGCCAGTGAGCATTCGGAGTGCCTGTTGTATGCCAGGTGTCGTGCTCGGTGCTGGAACCACAGAAACAGGCGAGATGTAGTCCTTACCCTGAAGGAGCTCACAGTTAGTAGAGGAGACGCGCCATCGGAAATCATAGGTTCCCTCTCCCACTCTCGTTCCCTCTGTTCCAGCTGCACAGGCTGCTCAATGTCCCTTGAACACCCCAAGCCGATGCCTGCCATGTGGACTTTGCCCTGAGTGTCCCTGCTTCAGAAAGCCCTTTACCCACATAATCCACAGGCTGCTGCCTCACATCCTGGTGCCTTTGTTCAGCTCTCCCTTCCTGATGAGGCCTTCCTGTGACCACCCTAGAACTGTAAACTCTCCCTGTACCCTGTCCTGCTTCTCTGCTGTATTCTTAGAGCCTAAAACAAACAGTACCTAGCACATAGTAGGAGCTCAATAAATATTTGTTGAATAAATATGTTTATCTTGAGAAATGCTAAAATGACAAGGAATGAGGAAGGTGCTGTGGATGAAATGAGAAGTGGTAGTGGAGTCATCCTCAGGGACTTCCAAGGTTCTGGTGAGCTGGAGGCAGGTGCTGGAAGGCCAGAGGCGGGGGAATCAGCTCCCACTGCACTGTTGGTGGGAGAGTTGAACCTGGAGCAGGGAGGGTTGTGACTGAAGGTGTGGACTGGAACCTGCAGGCTGGCGGGAAGTCAGCAAGGCCAAGGGCGGGGCAGCAGGCAGATGGCTGGCTAGCTCTGCCATGGCTGGGAGGGACCTTGAGGTCAAGAATACAGAAGGGAACAAAGCTCTGTGGAATGCTGTGACATCAGGGAAGGGGACCCAGCCCCCCACTCCTGGTCTCCTGCCCACTGAGGCGGGGTTTGGAGCAAGGGAACCCATGAGGTTGAGCAGCTGTGGGCTTCTGTGAGGGATTCAGTGAAGACACAGTGCTGCTTTCACGTCAGTGCACGTGACTGGATCACATGCACACCGTCTCTGCTCTTAGCTCTGTGGATGGCCCTGGCTTGTCCAGTCTGCAGCCATGTGGGAGCCATAGCTCCTGCCCTGTTCTGGACCCTGACCCCCTTGAGGCCAGAGTTTCCCACATGGTCCCCTCAGCCTTTTTACCTGAAGGACCCCAGGATTTGGGACCCCACTACCATTTGGGCACAGCCAGGCAAGAGGTGTGTAGGCAGAAGCCGGTGGCCGGCATGGTTGAGGGGCAAGTTCAGGGCACTTGGAGGACATCAGCTCCTGAAACTCTCCTCAGAAACCCGGGAGGACCGGACGAAGCGACTTTTCCGCCACTACACAGTGGGCTCCTATGACAGTCTCACTTCACACAGGTATAGGCAGGGGCAAGTGGGCAGGTGGGCAACGGTGGGCATGCATGTAGATGGGACATGAGATGTGGAAGGAGGCCAAGAGCTGGTCGAGGGTTCCTGGGGATAAAGAGGTCAGAGGAGGGTGAGGTGGTACCCGGCACACCTGTCTTCTGCCTTCCTGGGTTAGTCCAAGGGCAGCTCCCAGGGGTGGGCTATGCCTGTGGGACCCTATATGAGCACACGTGGTGGTGGCCAGCCTGCTGGCCCTGCTATTTGGCAGGGTTCTCCTCACCCTCCTCGCTTTCATCCATCAGTGATTACATCATTGACGACAAGGTGGCTGTTCTGCAGAAACGGGACCATGAGGGCTTTGGTTTCGTGCTCCGGGGGGCCAAAGGTAATGAAGGGAGTGCGGTGGGGACAGGCGTGTCAGGCTGGCAGGGTCTGCACACTGCTCACTGCTCGGGGCGTCCTGTGTGTCTTGCCTCTGCTCCCCCCACCCTCCTCCCTACCCGCAGCCTTGCCCTGTCCCCCTGCCTCGCTTCTGCTGTGACTCTGTCCTTGGTTTGGGATGTCTCCGTATGAGGCAGTGATGCCCTCCCTCCTCTCAGAGACTTCTCTGCTGTAGTGTGTCTAGTGGAGTGGGGGCCTTTTAGTGGCGTCAGTGGGAATTGCTCAGAGGGTGTGTCCCGCATCCTTGCCCAGCCCTGGGTCACTCTGCCCTGGCCATCACCACTCAGGAGGTGGCTGTGTGGCTTTTCCACCTGGACCGTGAGGTGGAGCACCTCCCTGACTGCCCCCTGCCCAACCCCGTGCCCCTGCAGCAGAGACCCCCATCGAGGAGTTCACACCCACACCAGCCTTCCCTGCGCTGCAGTATCTCGAGTCTGTGGACGTGGAGGGCGTGGCCTGGAGGGCCGGGCTGCGCACGGGAGACTTCCTCATCGAGGTGAGGCTCCCCTTACCAGGTAGGGTGGTGTGTGGGCCTCGGGGCCAGCACCATCCTGCCCACTCCCTGTCTGTCTCAGGTGAACGGGGTGAACGTGGTGAAGGTTGGACACAAGCAGGTGGTGGCTCTGATCCGCCAGGGTGGGAACCGCCTCGTCATGAAGGTTGTGTCGGTAACAAGGAAGCCTGAAGAAGATGGGGCTCGGCGCAGAGGTGAGGGGTCAGGCTACAGACTCCCCTCTGGCTCCTGACCTTAGATATTTGACTTCAGGCCCACGTTCCTCTCCTCACCCCCTGACCCAACTGCTGACATTAGAAGCCTGACCCAGGTGCCACGGGCACGTTCATGGACTGGGCACCTCCCAGTCTCAGTGCCCCTGGCCTGGCCTCTGACCCCTGACCCCGGGTTACCCCCACCCAGCTCCCCGCCCCCTCCTTCCTGGCTTCCCCCAGCCCCTGGCGTGGAAGAGGCCCTCCCCGAGAAGCTGCCGGCAGCTGCTTGGAGGCCGGGGTTGCCATGGCAACTGTGAGGTTGACGCTGCGCTGCGCTTATTGTGGAGGGGTAGGGGGAGGCGGCACCTGAGGGAAGAGGAAGCGTCTTCTCCCGGCGACGTCGCGCTTTCCCGGCCCGGCCCAGGCCTTGGCTTGGCTGGCCACACCCTGGCCGCGAGGGACGGTGGCCTCAGGGGCGTGGGGCCCTGGAGCAGCAGGAGCCTGCCGGGGGGGCCCCTCCCAGCCCCCACCCCATGGCTCTGGTGCCCCTTGCACAGCCATCGGAGCCTGCAGGGTGGGCACTCCAGGCTGGGGCCAGCCACTCTGGGCCCCCAGTAGGGCCCTTGCCCAACAAGGCCTCATTGCCCAGCCTGGCCCTTGCACCCCCTGGGCGCCCAGCGCCATGAAGAAGTTTGCATCGAGCTGCAGTCTGAACAAGATCCTGGCGCAGTGCGACTCATCCTCACGGGAGTACGAGGAGATCCAGGCGGTGGAGCGCAAGTGGCATCTGCACCTGGCCGCACCGCGCTGCCCGCTGCGAGACAGGAGGTCCAAGGCCTCCCTCTTCTTTGCAGCTCCGCCGCCCCCCAAGAGGGCCCCCAGCACCACACTGACTCTGCGCTCCAAGTCCATGACAGCGGAGCTTGAGGAGCTTGGTGAGCTGCAGGGTCGGACGGCCCGGGGTGGGCGGCCAGGTGGAGTGAGTGGAGGCCACGGCCAAGCAGAGGCATCGGGGAGGGAGGCAGGCAGGGGATGTATGAGCAGGCCAGAGGTAAATGGGTGGGTGTGGAGTGGTGGGCAGATTGGGGGTCTGTGGGGTGAGGAGGGGGTGGGGTGATGGACTGAGGGTGGGTGGTCCTGGCCATGGCGTGTTTGCCTGCACATGCTGCTCTGGCTGTCCACACCTCCAGTCTGCCTTCACGCCTTCTTCTCACCCAAGCGGGAGAAGAGCAGGGCCAGGGCCCCAGCCACGGCTCCTGGCTCTGTTGGGAACCAGTGATGTGACCTTTGCATCCATTTCGCTTTCTTAGTGCCTCACTGGTTGAGCAGGGACGCTTCCATCGAGCTGCTGACCTCACAGGGCTGTGTGAACATTGCTCGTATGAGGAAGGGCTAGGCCTTTGGGGGCTGCGGGAGGCAAGTGGGTGTGTTGGGGCTTTTAGTCATGATCCCAGGGTGACTACCCATACCCCCGTCGTGGGCTTGTCCAGATATAGGTGGCCATGTCCTGACACACGTGGCCATCAGCATCCTCATGGCATGTCCCGATACAGGTGACTGTTAACATGCTCTGTTTTTCTGTAATCCAAACCCAGTCCTAATCCCAGACTTTGCTCTGGCTCCAGCCATAGAATGGATCCTGATTCTGGTCCTAGTCTGAGCTGTGACCCGGTCCTCGCCATAGGAAGAGTCCTGATCCTGGTTCTAGACTGAGTCCCAGCCCTGGCTCCAAGCTTGGTTCTGCCCTAGGCATGGAACCCTTACTGTACCCTCAAATTTTTCCTGACCTTACTCATGGACAGAGCCTTGACCTTGTCCTGGCCACAGGCTGAGCCCATGTACTCTTGACTAGAGTTTAGTTGAGTGTGGAGGACAGCCACCAAAATAGACTGGGCTGACATGGCCAGGATTTTCCCTCACCATAAATACTCTGAATAAAATAAAACTTAAAAAGCACACAGCTAACTCAAAACAAAGGGGAATTCCCCAGGCCTCAGAAATGAAGAGAGAAATCAGAGCCAAGAGAATGAGAGGAGGCAGTTGTCTACCTAGTCCATGAGGGCTTGGGACAGGATATAGACCCTAAGGGCAAGGGGTCAGAATTCTGATGTCCACACAGAGCCAAGAGATGTGGCTCTGGACCCATGAGAGGTGGGAAAGCAAGAACCAAGCTCCCAAACTGGAATTAGCATCAAAAGAACTGAAAATCAGAAGAATAGGAAAGGGACAAAATAAGGTGTTCAAGTACAAAGTTTAAAAGAACTAACAACTCAAGAGAGCAGGACAATACAAAACAGGAATATGAAGTTTTTAAAGGATTCCTAAAGAACTTACTGAAGCAAAAAATAGAGCCTCTGAAGTTAAAAAAGATCCATGGCAGGGATAAACGGTATACTAGACCCAGCTGAAGAAAGAAACAGTGAATTAGAAGATAAATCTGAGGAAATTACCCAAAATGCAGAACAGAAAGATAAGGAAATGCAAAATATCAAAGCAGATAAAAGAGATGGAGGACAAGTGAGAAAATCCCAGCCTAATAACAGTCCTGGAGGCAAAGAGGAAAAAGTTGGAGAAGAGGCAGTGTTCGAAGAACAAATGGCTAAGAATTTTCTAAAATTGAACAAGGACTGCAGTTTGTAGAAGTATGAGTCCCAGGCAGGGAAATAAAAACAAATCTACGCCTAGAGCTGTCATAGTAAAGCTTCATAGGATCATAGAGAAGAATCTCAACCCCCAGGAGAAGCTGGATGACTTTAGAAAAGACCATGGTCAGGCTGACAGCCAACTTCTCCTCAGCAATAGTAGATGCTGGAAGACAGTGGAACAACTTTAAAGTCAACTCAAAATGCTTTTTCACCTAGAATTCTGTACCCAGCTAAACCCGCTCATGCAAGAGTGAGGCAAAGAAGCCAGCCAGCTTCTGGCCCTAGGGTCATGAAGGCCCAAGGCTTGTCACGGGGAGCCAACCCATCACACTGATGGAGGATCCAAACTGATTGATTGACCAGTAGCAGTAGGCAGCGGGTCTGGCTAGACACACCAGCCCAAGGCTCGAGTGGGTGACTCCCTGGAGTCTAAGCACAGAGTCTCTATCCACATTGCTGAGTTGAGGGGTCACAGCTTTAGTTGCAGCTGGACCCAGTTTCTACACCTCTCTGTTCAGAGAAGAAGCCACTCTGTCCATAGAGAACAGTGGTCCTGGGAAGCCAGCACACTTGCTGATCTCTAGAAACACTTCATTTGAGGAAGCCAAGGCAGTATCTGGGTTTCTCCAGGTACCTAAAGGGTCATCCCATGATCCAGCTTTTGTGACTTTAAAAGAGAAATAAGAGCTGTTGGTTCATTGCAGCATAAACATGTTCTTTCGGTGTCACACTGTTGAGAGCTGAAAGAACCCTTTAGGATCTTGCAGTCCACTGAGAAGATGACCTGAACACCCAGAAAAAAAGGAGAATCCGAGGTGGTAGTGAGGGTGGGGACTCATGTCCAGGTGGCTGCTTGCTGCTTGGAGGGTGTAGGGAGATGCAAGGTCCTGCAGGAGGAAGAGGAGGGAAGAGCATCCTTCCAGAGAATGTTGTGAGCAGAGGCAGTGTTCAGAAAATGAAGGGTTGAGGTGGCCGGCAGAAATGGGATCACGAGGAAGTGGCTGGGGTGGTGACACTCCTGAGATGGGGGTGGTGGGCGGTGGGACAGCCCCCGGGCCCTGTAGTACTGGGGGATCCTCATGTTCACCATGTGCTCATCTGCTCAGGTTGAACCAAGGATGTGCTGGGGCTGCTGAGGTCAGGGGAGACCCAGGCCAGGAAGGGCTCTGGTGGGTCAGAGCCTCTCCTATTCATCTGCTTCCTGTGAGAAATCTGGAACTCCTGGGTCCCTTTTCCTCTTGTGATGAGAATGTCGGGCAGGTGCCATACCAATATATGGTCGCCTCAGTGGCACAGTCTGGCACACACCCTGACCTGCTCTTGTTGAACTCACTGTGCAGAATACTCAAAGGTGACCCACACAGCCATCCATGGCCTCCAAACTTGGTTTTTATGTGGTTTTGCCTTTCTTCTGAACAAACATTTGGCAGAGCCAAATATGACTTAGTTGTGGGTGGACGTCTCCACATGTGTGTCCATGTCTGTGCGTGTGCTTATCTGCACGCTTGTGTGTACATATGTAAGTGGACGTGCATGGGCGTTGTGTATGTGTGTGCATGGGCCTGTGGGTGCATGCACACACTAGCATATGTCCCCGCTCATGATTGTTCTACCCTGAGTTTTAAGTCATGTAGTGACTCAGCATTCGGGTAGATTTGCTACCCATGGTCTGATAGGTGCAGGCCAGGGGTTGTGGGGGGTCTGGGGGTACTGGTTGTTGGGAGGGGTGGAGAGGTGGGGAAATGGGTCCTGGGTGCTGAGGGACAAAGCCTGCTTCTTACCCCCTTTGCTCTGTTTCTTGATTCTAAGCCTCCATTCGGAGAAGGAAAGGGGGTGAGTCATTTGCTGTGTCTGCAGGGCCCCAGCTTTGCCTGACCCCAGTCCAGGGAAGAGCTGGTGAAGAGGGTCCAGTTCAAGCCAGGGTGGTCTGGAAGCCGGGGCTGTACTGTCCTCCTCCCTGGGATCTAGTGGGGCACAGTAGAAGGACCTGGGAAGGGGTGGATGGGAGAGTTTCCAGGGATGTGAGGAGGGGTGCAGCTGTTGGCCTTGGGGCACAGGTGGAGGGCTGGGCGTGAGCACTGTGGAGGCAGCCTAGAGAAGCAGAGCTGGAAGAGCCTCCCAGTGGAGGCTGTAGCACGTGCCGCAGGTACAGCATGGAGCTGCCGGGTGGAGGGGGTGAGAGCCTGGCTGTGGGGCTGGGTCAGGGAGCAGGTGACTGGGCTGGTGGTGCCCAAGTGGTTGGCTCTGGCCCACATTGCTTTCTGCCTGTCCCCTGGGGGCTCCTTGTGACTGGTGTGTGGGTCCTATTTCTGTGTTGACATGCTGTGGGGTCCAGCCCAGTGCTGACAGTCCTCTCAGAGCAGGGGTCTGGGCCCCACAAACTGGGAAGGGGACTTGGAGCTCTTTTTTCCAACATCACCCAGGCTGTTGACTTCACCACCCCTGATTGCAAGGGATGAAGCATCCGTGTAGGGATAGAGTCTGGTCCTGGGCACAGAGGTCCAGCATCTGGGGAGATGAGGGCCTGGCTTCTACCAGTCTCCTCCACCTCTCCAGGGTACAGGAGCCTTTTTTTCTGCTGCATAGGCATCAGGGCCAGATGGGGCCTGAGATCGCTTTGTGGCCCTAGGACTTGTGTTCACTCATTTGTCCATGTGCCTAGGGCCCTTGTCTGTCTCAGCCCAGGCTCTTCTGTATGACCTGTGGCCTCACCCTCTGCATTCTTCTGTTGCCCCTGGCCCCAGTCCCAGGTGCCTTCTCAGGTGTTAAAAACAGGTGACGAGGTCTCTGGGGATACTTCACACCTTCGAGGCAGACACACGAGCTGTTTCTGGAATATTTTGGTTCTCTCCTCGTTAGTGGGGCTCTCGGGGTGCTGTGCTGGGCCTGTGTGCTGCTTCTACTTGTAGGGGAGGCGACTGGAGATCCATCACTCCTGCAGGTCCTGCATACCTGCTTGGGTCCTGGGTGTGTGAACAGCTGCAGGCTGCATCCACATCTTAGGGGAGCACATGCCCCATGCATTCCACAGGTGTTTTCTCTCTGGTCTTTTTATGTCTGCAGTTTCTGGATAGGATGGTAGTCTTATTAGATCTATGATCTGGGCAGTTTATCTCTGTTGGAGCTCCAATTTCTTCTTGGGTAAAATGAGGGCAGTAACAGTAACTTCATGTGGTGGTCATGGGACGAGGAAGGTGATTCACATGAAGCTGCTCTCTGGAAATCACCAAGGACTTACTAAATGGTGGTGATGGCAATTCCAGCTTCCAAAGGGAAATTATTCACTTTACTACAAAACCAGAAGACTGCCTTAAGGAGCCACCCTGGCCTGCACCTGGGCCCAGCAGCTGGTGGTATGGGAGCCCTGTGCAGCCCAGCAGAGCAGCTGTAGCAGATGCTCTGTGGGTGAGGTGTGGCGTTGCTTCAGCTCCATGTCATTTGGGGCTGGGCTGGACACTCAGGCATGCAGGGAAGGGTGCTTGCTGTCCTCTTGAGCCCACAGGCTGTCTGGGAGATGAGGCTCAGACAGAAGGAGCTCTCGCAAACGCGTCCTCAGTGGCTGCACTGAGCTGGGTGCATTGGAGCCTTCCTGTGTGTGCTCTGATTCTCACAGTGGACGCTGGAGCACGCACTTCTTATGTCTGTTCTATCAGATAAGGAAACTGAGTCATGCAGGTTACATCAGGACAGGGTCAGTGTACAAGGGCGGGTCTGTCTGAGCTGGGTACTGGACATCTTGGGAGTCTACTTACCGCCCCATAGCAATTGCTGAGCAGATCTGGGCAAAGCCAGCAGGGTCTGGAGAACCACAGTTCTCCAGCATGGGGCACTTCGGACGGATGGCGAGGGTGGCCAGATGCATGACCTTCCAGGGCCGGCATGTCCCCTGGGAGTGGGGAGGGGTGGGGCGAAGTGTGGGGCTGCCAAGTGACAGAGTGGCTGGCAGGTGGGTGTGGGAGCTGCCCCTGCTCCTGCATCCCAGGCTGACCCTGAGTAGACCCAGTGCAGTCACCTGACCAGAGCTGCTAGCTCTCAGACTCATGTGTTTAACAGAATTTCCAAGTCCTGTTGACAATCAAAGGTACCACTTTTAAGAACATGAAATAGCTTTAATAAGAACAAGCAAATAAAGCTTTTATAAGAGATTTGAAAAGAATGCTGCCTGAGGTTTCCTGGTGCTTCTCCCTTCCTGGGCTTTGTGCAGGCATCAGTCCCCTGGGTCCCCTGACTGCTTTCTAAGGGACTTGGGGAAGCCTCCTCCCTTTCAATAACCTCTTCCTTTCTCCCAGCCTTCCATCCTGGGGAGGCAGGGGGTTGCTGCTTTTCTTGGGATGAGGGGTCTTCGTCCTCCTGATCTGTGTCGAACCACATTTTTAGGTCCCTAACCTAGGGCTGTGAGCTCTGTTTCAGGAAGTATCCCCCATTCATTCCCTGACAAACATCTTTTGTGGGTACCTGCTGTCCATCAGGGGCCTAGGGCTGCAGTCCTACCAGAAGCAGCTTATCTTTTGCTGCTGTGGGGGTACAGACAGGCAAGTAAAGCATGTGCTGAGAGGGGAAGTGAAGTGCAAAGGAAGCAAGTTCAGAGGGACTCGACTCTGAATAGTTCTCGTCCCCTCCCTAACCTAACAGGCTTTCCCTGGAGTGTGGTTTGAGTGTTGCTTGCAGCCTTCCTGAGGACAGAGGCCAGGCTGGAGCAGGGTCTGGGTCCTGTGTGAGGGGCTTGGGTGGGATTCAGGTTATGGGGCCTCCCTCTCTTCACTCTGGAGTGCATGGCTTGGGGTGAGGGGCCCCACTGGCCTCTGTTAGCAGGGGGGCTGCTGAGGGATGCTGCGGGTTCAGTCCAGGGGGCTGAGACGGCACCTCCTTGGCTGTGCAGAGAAGCTGGATGAGATCCTGGCAGCTGCCACGGAGCCAACACTGAGGCCAGACATCGCGGATGCTGACTCCAGAGCCGCCACTGTCAAACAGCGGCCCACTAGTCGGAGGATCACCCCTGCTGAGATCAGTGTAAGGCTGCTGGTCACGGGACTGGGGAACGCATGGGGACAGAGTGCCACACTCCCTACTGGGCATTGTGCACTTCTCTAGGGAGGGGGGCCCATCATTTGGACCTCACTCTGCCACGGCCTTTCCTGGAGACATCCGGGGTCATCTTAACCCCAGTATGACCATGGAGCAATTCATGCTGAGTGCTCGCTCCTTTGGCTTCAGGTTTCCATGCCTCCTGCCTTAGGCAGTTTCTGTGAAGCACTAGGACCCCTGGAGCACCCCGCCCTGCTGAGGGCATGGCTTGGTGTGTCTGTCCCCCACCCACTCCTCTCACTTAGTACTTGGGCTGCTTCCCCAGGCCATACTCAGGGCCACTGCTCTGCTCTGCTCTAGCCCTGTTTGCATCGACACCACCCAACTCTACTCCTGGCCTCTGATGCCTGGGGGCAGAGCCTCTGTCTGATTCCTGGGCACCATGGGCCCTAGCATCATTAGAATTTGTGCATGGGGTATCTGAGCTCAGGCTTTGGAGGAGTGGAGGAGGATGTGTGGGGCTGGATGGAGAACTGGGGGCCCCGGCACCCTAGAGCCTCCATGTCCCCCCCACCCCCAACTCCCACAGTCACTGTTTGAGCGCCAGGGCCTCCCAGGCCCAGAGAAGCTGCCGGGCTCCCTGCGGAAGGGAATTCCACGGACCAAGTCTGTAGGTACGGCTGGGCTGGGGGCTGCACGGGGCTGGGAGGAATGGGGCCGGGGTGGATGTGGGGCTGGAAGACCCTGTTGCTCCCCACCCTTCAAATGGGGTTTCCAGTTTCCCTCTTGATTCTGCTCTCCCTGGCCCCAACCTAGGGATCTCATTTGTGGATGTATGTGGGTTTCAGTCCTTCCTCCAACCCAGAGGCACTTTGTGGAAAGAGACCCTTGAGGCTCCTGCCCCCCCGTCCAGGGCTCCCCATCCAGTGGGCGCCTACTCCTTGTATCCCCTACAGACACCATTATTCCTATCCCTAGGTCTTCTGTCTCCTATCCTGGCTGCTCCCTCTGCAGCCTAAGTACATCTGAAATTTCTGATCCTAAAACTTCCCTCCCCTTGAACCTGCCACAAGTACTGCCATCTTTCTTTTTCATATCCAATTTTCTACAAAAGTCATCTATGCTGGCTGGCTGGCTGGCTCCTTCCCTCCAACAGTCCTTCAGCCTGGGAGAGGCTAGCTCTCTTCATACCTAAAACTGAAATTGCTCTTACCAGAGTCACCTGTGTTTTCCTCCCAGTGGACACACGACCAGCCCTCCTCTCAAATGTCTCAACTGGCATTTGATTCTGATGCTCCCTCCTCCATGAAAGTTTCCCCTTTAGGGCTTTAGGACATTTCCTCATTCTCCCCTCAGTTCTCAGGCTGCACCTGTTCACCCCTTCCTCCCTTCCCCCATCAAAAACACCCATGAGGTAGAACATGAGTCCTCTTGCCTTCTGCCCTTGTTTCCTTGGGACCTCTTCATACCTGACCTGTCATGTCCCACATTTGCCCATCTTCTCATTTGACCCCACACTGCACCATTAACAAGCCCCACCCACTGCTCCTCACCCTAGGCATCCAGGATCCTGCCCATCTGTCCACCCACAGACCTGTCCACCTGTCCATCCTCTGTTCACGGACACCCTGGTACACCATCCTTTGTTTGGCCATTGGAGTAAACACTTAGCCCTTTGTACAATGCTGCTCTATGCGCACTGGTTCCTTAGCACTTACAGTGACCCTGCTGGTGCAACACTCTTAGTACCTCCATCACAGATGAGGAAACTGAGGCACAGAGGCAGTGCTCTCCCAAGGCCACACATCTGGCCAACCAGCTCCCAAACCACAGACCTTCATTCACCTGTGGGCCGTGCTGAGTGATGCCCATTGTGGCTGACCCTGGGCAGGGCATGAGGGCTGAGCTGGGGGAGGTGACAGCTGCAGACAGCTTAGCTCAGCAGTTACATGGTGAGTGTGAAGGCACGTGTACAAGTGGAGCCAAGTACGGAGCATCAGCCACATCTGGTGTCATGGATCCTGGGGTTGGGGGGTCATTTGAGCTGAGACATGCAGAATGAATGGCTGTTTCTGGGAGAAAATGGGATAACACCTTTGGTTTCCTCATAGCCTCCTCCCCCAGCTCCACCCTTTAGTCCATTCCTTTGGCCAAAGGGCTTTTCTGCAGAGCAGATGTCACCCCACATCTCTCCAATTAACCCTCTGAGGGCTCCTCACCACCTCAGATGGTATCAACAGGTTCCCCATTTCATCCCAAGGCAAGTGACTTGGCTTCACCCTAAATTAGAACTTGGCCAAAAACTCGCATCCTGTAGGAGCACTAGCTTTTCCTGCGTAGCGCTCATGCACAGCTTGTGGGCATGTTTATATGCTGCGCGGGACATGCAGCTGGGAGGAGACCCAGGACAAAGCCAGCGCACATTTGGTCTCCAGCAGATCTAAAAATGATGGTGGTGACTTCAGCTGCCTCCCTGGGACTCATCTAGGTGATCAGCGCCGCTGTAAGCTGCAGGCGGTTCCAGCTCACACAGCCCCATGGTGGGCGCGGGTTGATCTGAGGTTAGGAAACTGAAGTGCCAACAGGTTAAGGAACTCTAGACAGTAATTGGTGGAGCTGGAATTGAGGCCTAAATCTTTCCATGAGAGCTATATGCAGGACAGGATACAAGCGGTGCTGTGTGGGAGGCCTGGGGAGAGCCCTGTGGTAGCTAAAGGAGGAGGCAGCTGGGAATAGGCAAGCTGTGTCATAGTGAGTTCAAAAAATGACCAATCCCTGAGTGAAGCCAGGTGTAGATTCCGAAGGCATTCCACCAGAGATGGGTGGGTGTCCCCACGGAGGAGCCATTCACCTGCTCTCCTTGGATGGGGCCGTCTAATACCCGCAGCCTAACTGAACACACCGGCAACACAGGTTGTCCACATTGTGCACAAGGACCCTCAGGAGGTCCTGCCTCGTTCTAGCCAGGCGACAGGATCAGGGCGCTGAGCACACCAGCCCTGCTCTTGCACTGACCCCGAGGGCTTCTGAGTGAGGCGGGTAGAGTGCGTTCACTGTAAGCCTGTGTTGCCCATGAAAGCCGAGGCTCAGAGGTGCTCAGGGCCCGGCCTGTGGTCGCACAGCCAGTGCGGAGCGTAACTGAAACTCTACTGAGTGCTCGGCGTGCAGCTCTATTTTAATCCTCCTTGTCTCCCTTCGACCCAACCTTGGTGACTTTCAGCCATTAGGGTCACAGCAGTGGCCTCCTGGTGGCTTCTCTCAGTTCAGTCCACTTGGGTCTCTGGAATGGAGCCTCTCAGGGCTTCTCTTTTCACAGAGCATCTCTTCTGGGCATCAGCTTGCTTTCTGCCGGATGCATGGCTCCACTGGCCACAGCTCACTGCCAACTTTTTATCAGTCCTGTTCTGGGAGACTGCCCTCTAATTTCTGACTGTCCCCCTTCTTCCCACCTATGGTTGCCACCTGAGCTTTCCCAGTGAGACCTGCTTTTTCCACTGCTGGTGGTTCTGAGATGTGGCCTTGCTCAGCCTTGGGTGGGAAGCCTTACCCCTGCCACCCCTAGCCCCTCTCTGCAGTTCTGCCCCTACCCTCCTGGAGTGTCTTCTATGGGCCGCCCAATGTCCTGAGGCTTGGGCAGGTCTTGGCCCCAACCCAGGTACTGAGTTTGGGTCCTTTCTCAGAGCCTCTGCTGGTGGGGGCCTCCCTCCAACCTACATCTGAGCTGTCCCCGGCCTTGGCAAGGGCCATCACGACCCAGCACAGGGCTCAGGATGCAAGGCCTGGGCTTCTAGGGATGAGCCCGGTCTGGGGGCCTCTCTTAAATACCGAGCTCTGGGCTCCCTGTGTGACCCCCTACTTTCCAACCCCAGACCCCACGTCCGCCCAGACCCCATCCTCCCCAGTGGGTAGTGCCTCCTGCCAATTTCTGAGTGGCGCACTGGCCTCTGGAATGGCTGCTTTGGGGTGGTGTCGAGGCAGGGCCGGCCTCTGCAGAGAGAGGGCGCTGGGGCCCGGAGGGGCCTCAAAGGTACTGGCCCTCAGCATGCCATCCAGTCTCACTGGGGCCCCTCTGTCCTCAGGGGAGGATGAGAAGCTGGCGTCCCTGCTGGAGGGGCGCTTCCCGCGGAGCACGTCGATGCAGGACTCGGTGCGCGAGGGCCGTGGCATCCCTCCCCCGCCGCAGACCGCACCGCCGCCCCCGCCTGCACCCTACTACTTCGACTCGGGGCCGCCCCCCACCTTTTCGCCGCCGCCGCCCCCGCCGGGCCGCACCTACGACACAGTGCGCTCCAGCTTCAAGCCCGGCCTGGAGGCGCGCCTAGGCGCGGGGACCACGGGCCTGTACGAATCCGGCGCGCCCCTGGGTCCGCTGCCCTACCCGGAGCGGCAGAAGCGCGCGCGATCCATGATCATCCTGCAGGACTCGTCGCCCGAGGCGGGTGACGGCCCCCGGCCCCCGCCCGCGGCCACCCCGCCAGAGCGACCTAAGCGCCGGCCGCGACCGCCCGGCCCCGACAGCCCCTACGCCAACCTGGGCGCCTTCAGCGCCAGCCTCTTCACGCCATCCAAACCCCAGCGCCGGAAGAGCCCGCTGGTGAAGCAGCTGCAGGTGGAGGACGCGCAGGAACGCGCGGCCCTGGCCGTGGGCAGTCCGGGCCCAGGCGGCGGCAGCTTCGCCCGCGAGCCCTCCCCAACGCACCGTGGGCCCCGGCCAAGCGGCCTCGACTACAGCCCTGGGGATAGCCCCGGGCTCTCATTCGGAGGCCCCGGCCCAGCCAAAGACCGGCGGCTGGAGGAGCGGCGCCGCTCCACCGTGTTCCTGTCGGTGGGCGCCATCGAGGGCAGCCCCCCTGGTGCGGACCTGCCCTCCCTGCAGCCCTCCCGCTCCATCGACGAGCGCCTCCTGGGGGCTGGTGCCGCCACCGGCCGCGACCTGTTGCTGCCCTCCCCCGTCTCTGCCCTGAAGCCATTGGTCAGCGGGCCGAGCCTTGGGCCTTCGGGCTCCACCTTCATCCACCCACTCACCGGCAAACCCTTGGACCCCAGCTCTCCCCTGGCCCTTGCTCTGGCTGCCCGTGAACGGGCGCTGGCCTCCCAGGCGCCCTCCCGGTCCCCCACGCCTGTGCACAGCCCTGAGGCTGACCGCCCTGGGCCCCTATTTGTGGATGTACAGGCCCGTGATTCTGAGCGAGGGGCCCTGGCCTCCCCAGCCTTCTCCCCGAGAAGCCCATCCTGGGTTCCTGTGCCTGCACGCAGGGAGCCTGAGAAAGCTCCCCGAGAGGAGCGGAAGTCGCCGGAGGATAAGAAGTCCATGATCCTCAGTGTCCTGGACACGTCCCTGCAGCGGCCAGCTGGCCTCATTGTTGTGCATGCCACCAGCAATGGGCAGGAGCCCAGCGGGCTGGGGGCTGCAGAGGAGCGCCCAGGCACCCCAGAGCTAGCCCTGGCCCCGACTCAGTCCGCAGTGATGGCCGAGCCCCTGTCTAGTCCCCGGGCCCAGCCCCCTGGCAGGGCCCCAACAGACCCTGGGCCGGGCCAGGGCAGCTCAGAGGAGGAGCCAGAGCTGGTGTTTGCTGTGAACCTGCCGCCTGCTCAGCTGTCTTCTAGCGACGAGGAGACCAGAGAGGAGCTGGCCCGCATTGGTCTAGTGCCACCCCCTGACGAGTTTGCCAATGGGGTCCTGCTGGCCACACCACTCCCTGGCCCAGGATCCTCGCCCACCACGGTGCCCGGCCCGGCCTCAGGGAAGCCAAGTAGTGAGCTGCCCCCTGCCCCCGAGTCTGCAGCTGACTCAGGGGTGGAGGAGGCCGACACACGCAGCTCCAGCGACCCCCACCTGGAGACCACGAGCACTATCTCCACAGTGTCCAGCATGTCTACCCTGAGCTCGGAGAGTGGGGAACTCACTGACACCCACACTTCCTTCGCCGATGGACACACTTTTCTACTCGAGAAGCCACCAGTGCCTCCTAAGCCCAAGCTCAAGTCCCCGCTGGGGAAGGGGCCGGTGACCTTCAGGGACCCACTGCTGAAGCAGTCCTCGGACAGTGAGCTCATGGCGCAGCAGCACCGTGCCGCCTCTGCTGGGCTGGCCTCTGCCGCCGGGCCTGCTCGCCCTCGCTACCTCTTCCAGAGAAGGTCCAAGCTGTGGGGGGACCCCATGGAAAGCCGGGGCCTCCCTGGGCCGGAAGACGACAAACCAACTGTGATCAGTGAGCTCAGCTCTCGCCTGCAGCAGCTGAACAAAGACACCCGCTCCCTGGGGGAGGAGCCGGCCGGCGGCCTGGGTGGCCTGCTAGACCCTGCCAAGAAGTCGCCTATCGCGGCAGCTCGGTGAGCAGGGCAGTGTGGGGAGGGTCCTGTCCTGTGTCATACCTGCCTCCCATGTTCTTCCTCTTGTCCATGCTCAGGTTCCCTCTGCTACCCTTCCGTGGTCCATGCTGTCCCACCCCTCTCCTGTCGGTGGCGCCCCTCCCTGGCCTTCCCCATCCATCCTTAGCCTTCATCTGTCCTTGCCTGTCCGTGTGGGATAGAAGTCTCCTTCAGGGCCCTGAGCGTCAGGGCTGCTGTCTTCTCCATCCCCATCGGTGCTGGGCCTGGGAGCTGGCACCCGTCAGAGACCCAGGCTGGTGACAGGCCCTCCAGGGCCCTGCTGAGGCCCCCTGCCCTGGGTTGCCCTGGTCCGTGCAGCTCCTGTGGGCTGTCTGACAAAAGACCAAAGCTGCCTCTATCATTTAGGGTCATCTGTGGTCCACTCTGGAGTTGCAAGACCCATCCTCCAGCCCCCCAACTCTTTTGCTTCTTTGTGCCCCTATGCAGCCCCCCTTCCGTCTTCTCTTTGGCCACGTGACTTCCCCATGTGGCTGCTGCCATCTTTCCTGTACCTTTTCCTTTTAGGACCCACCACCAATTTCCTGTTTTCTGCCCCAGAAACATTCCTGTTTCTTAGCACTGCCTCACAGTCTTAAACACAGACTTCTGTGTGTGTTACATTCAAACTGCATTAAGAAGCCATTCTCAGATGGAAGTTACACCACTTCTTGGCACCCTCCAACTGCCTCTCACCTTTTCCATACCTTCCCTGTCTCTCTGTCTGTCCTCCCCTCCCACCTCCTAGCCAGGGTGGGGTCTTGAAGAGGCCACACTGTGCCCTGAAAATGGGGGGAGGCACTGGCTTGGCGGGGGGGAGAAGCCGAGCAAGGGCTGCGGTGCTGGGCAGAAGCTGCCAGAGGCCTGCGCTGACTCCTTGGATGTTTCTTGGAGGACCCTATTCCCAAGGCTCTGCTCCCAAAGAGGATCCCCTTGGCCTATGGGCTCCAGGTTGCTGCCCACAGGTGCTGGTCTGAGACAGAGCTGGCCATGCCCTGCTTGGCCCTTGTCTGCCTTTTGCAAGCTGCCTTTGCCTTCTGTGCCCCTTAGGCCCTCTCCCCCTCTGGCTTTGGGGTTAGTGTGTGGGGCGCTACCCCCCCACTCCTTCTTGCATCCTGAAGACCAACATAGTGCGACCTTTCCTGTTGACCTGGGAAGGCAGAGTTCACAGAGCAGTGAAGGATCAGATCTTACAAGGGCTTGTCTGATTTACCTTCATCCAGTTAAAGATTCCAAAGATAAGTCAGGCTTGGGAAGCACCTGTGTGGTCCAGGAATGCTGCCTCCTAGGCCCCATCATCCCAGGGGCTTGCTCCCAGGCCCTCTCCCCTTTTTGCCTCTTCCAACACCCAGTTGAAGGTGAAAGCCCTCATTCTGGCAGGCCAGTGCTCGAAGTGCCTTTAGACTGGCTATTACAGATGTGGCCAGCGGTCTAGCTGGGATGAGCAGCCCACATCCTAAGCCTCTGCCAGACCAGGCTCCCGAGAGCAGGGTTCCCTGACCCAGCCTCAACCAGCCCCGATCTTCTCTCTGACTCTCCTTCCTCCACCAGCCTCTCCATTGCTCTGTGCCCCTCGGGCCCAGTGAAAATTAAAGCCACTTAAAGTGGATAGCACAGTGCCTGGTATGGTGCAGGCCTTCAATAAACATTTGAAAGAATGAACAGATGAAAGAATGAAGCTAAATGCAAGTGCTGTCTTTTTTCTTTTGAGATCTAGAGAGGTGGCTTAGGATGAATACTATAGGACAGACACGTGGTCCAGACATACTGGTCGTTGAGCCGCCATGGTCAGGCTCAGGGGAGCCCAGAAACGGAGTGTTTGCTCCATGTGCTTCATGGGCAGCTGGTACAGTCACGGGGCTGGATGAGGTGAGCGCTGAGCTGGCTGCTATCTTCCAGTATGCCCTCTTTGAACTCCCCTTCCCACAGGCATTGTCAGCATTTCTCCTCTTTCAGGGTAAGGGTCTCTTGTCTCACGGCCCTGGGGTTGTGCCAGGACCCCGCGTTTGTTTTCTTTCTTGGACATAGGGTGGGGAAGGGCAAGACCAGCAGGTCCAGCCTTTACATTCCATCTGTTCTGCAGGCATGCTGGAAAATGAGCCTTCCACTCAGGTCCTGCAGAATTCCAGCCTCTCTATGGGTTCGTGTGGGTCCCCTGCTTTCCCCTGAACTCATCACTGGAGTCAGGGAGAGGTAGGGCTGTCACTGGCCCAGGCCTGAATCATGCTTTTCTAGGAGCCAGGACACAGGAGCAGTCCATCTAGCAAACAGACGCTCAAAGGGGAGGGTGGTCCTCCACTGGGGAATCAGATGCTGCTACCACAGGCACTGAAGGCCGCACAGCCTAAAACAATGGATAGGCTTTGTGACGTGATCCCCACCAGCTTCGGCAGCTCACTTCATTCTCTGGTGTCCACTTGAATCCTTGCTTTGTAGTCCTGGGCAAGACACTTAAGCTCTGTGAAGTTCAGTCCCTCCCCTGAGAGGTGGCAAGACGCAGCTTCACCTACGGAGCGCAGAGCACAAGGCTGCACGGTGGGTGTTCACTACGTGGGTGAGCTGAGCATCCGCACACCCGGCCAGGCCCCTGCGGGGGAGTAAGTGCTAGCTGTTGCACTAGGAAATGTCAGATCATGTCATTCCTCTGCCGCGGCTATTCGTTAGAGGGGCAATAGTACAATGACCTTTTTGTAAATAAAACCGAGGTTCTCAAGAGGTCACTCCAGTCTGTAAGTGGTGGCCTCTCTCTGACCCCAAGCCCTGCTCTCTGTCCACTAAACCTGGAGCCTGTTGTTAAGCCCCTTCTGGTGACAAGCATGGGTTCTACACACTAACCCCTCACACAGAAATGCACACATGTTCATTCTGTAGATCAGCAGCCTCACTGATAAGGCACATGTATTCTGAAGTCGCCTGTACGGGGGCCCACTCAGTGCCACCTGCTGGCCCAGCCTCACAAACCCCCACTGCCCTTCCATTTCTATACTTCCCTCTGCTGTTCATGCTTCCCCTCTCCCACCTGTGCCCCCCTTCTCACCCTCAGATCTGGGTAAAACTATGGCCCCCTGGAGTGGGCCCCACTGCCAGCCCTTAGCCTTTGGTGGCAGACAGGTTGTCAGCCCAGCCCTCCATGTGACCAGTAGTGGCTGCGTGCCTTCAGGGCTGCCAGTGGCTCTCATTCTCCAGCTAGCAGTGCCTAGAACCTGGCACTCATTTCTCACTTAAATATAAAATTATTAGTGATATTGTCCTTTAGAGAAATGTCCAAAGTATGGGAAGCTCTGAGGTCCAAGTGGGGCTGTTTCCTTCCCAGGGCAGTTGCCACAGCCATCCAGAGGGTCACATTGCTGAGCTTTGTCCTCTGGTTCCCAACATATTCCCTCAATTTCATCTCCCAGGCCCATCCCACTGCTTACCCAACAGACACCACAAGAGAGGAAACACTCCTCTCTGCCCACTTCCCCACCAGCAGCTCTGATGTCCTTTAGCCACAGGGTACCCTGCAGCTTGAAATTTTTCCTGGCAACTGAAACCACCCTATATGTCATGGATTTGAAGCCTGGTGACTTGTGGAAAGGGCCGGCTCATGTGCACTGGGGCTGTTTCTCTGACTTTTGGATGGAAGCTCTCATGTGCTACCTCTGAAGGTCCAGGGCCTTGGGCTCTTTGGACCATTGCTCCCAGAACATCCACCTGCTCTGTGCTTCTGCTTTAGGTCTATCCCTGATACACAACAGTGATCTACTCAGAGGCCCACACTGTCTTTGGGCCCACATCTGTGCTGGGCCCCATGTGTTCTCTGGGCCTCACGGGTGGGTCAGGCTCAGCCACACAGCAAGCCCTGGTTCTGCTGTAGCTCTCAGTTTTATACCTGTCTGACCCTCACATCTGGGTCTATACACAAGTTTATGGTGAAATAACTTTGCAAATACAAAGTCAGAAAGGTTTCGTTCCTGCATTACTTCTTAACACCCCTCGTGCTCTGTGTGCCATGGCCTCGCACTGGTTAGGGGGCAGACAGCCTCTGTGGTAAGTCATGTGTCAGTGTCTCACAGGAGTGCATGTCCCTGTGACGGTGCTTCAGGAGTTCTGAACTCTGCTGGAGGAGAGGCAGGGGTTACAGAGGAGGGGACACAGGGATATCTGGAGTGTTTCAGGCTTGGAGCAGTGACTGGGTTGGGCGGGGAGGAAGAGGAGGTTGGAGTGAGATGCCATGACTGGGTGTGAAACTGGCAAGCCTGTATCTAGTTCTGTGCTCCTGTTGAGGATTATGTCCCTTAATAAGGCTCCCAAATTGCAAAAGGCCACAGACCTAGACCTGCCCTGTGTGAGCACAGTTGCAGAAGCACTGGGGATGGGGAGAGCATGTGTGGAGACCCCAGTAGAGGTCTGGAGCTCAGAAGAGACTGGCTGGGCCTCCCATGCAGCGTTCCTGGGCACATCAGCCATAGTGAAGGGTGGGAGTGGACTACACTGCCCAGGAGGAAGTGCAAACTAAGAGGGGAACCTGGGGAAGCCATGTAGGAAGGAAGGGGAGGGGAAAGGTGCCTGAAGGAGAAGCAGGTGGACAGGTCAGCAAGAAGGTCCCACTGACAGCCTTGGGAGCAGCAGGGGTGGGATGAAGCCAGACCTCACTGGCTGAGTTGTGAGGAAGCGAGATACTGCAACATTTGGATGTTGGTGGAAGAGTGGAAGATGTTAGTTGGGGCTGTGGAACTTGCTGACCGTCTTGGGGAGGGCTGCGAAGGCGTTCAGGCACAGGGGAGCCTGGTGTGTATGGTGTGAGAGTGTGGGCGGCCTGGAAGCCTTTCGGGAGGCTGGCAGGTGCGGTGACGTGGCCATGCCATGGTTGGAGCCTGGCTGGGAGGCGGTCAAACAGCCGAGAGTGGTGATGCACAGTGATGGGTGTGCCGAGGTGCTGTGGAAATGTGGAACTGGATCTGGGGCACAGCTGGGTTCCTGCTCTGGGAACGATGTGGGCAGCTCTCTGTTCCTCAAGAGAAAGGGGAAACGCAGCAGACATCTGAGCCACGGGCACCCCTTCAACCACTCCCTGCCATGCACTGGGGCGGTGGGAGGGCACAGCCTTCCTTAGGCTCTTTTAGGCCTCTTGCAATCTCCAGCATGATTTGGGCAGCCTTAGAAGTATGGCTGGCCCTTTCTCTGCAGCTCCCAGCCCAGTAAAGCATGGCCCTTTGTCTCTGGCAGGTGCCCACCTCCCCACACCGCACCACTCCTTGGGAGGGTCTCCTTGGTCTTCGGTGCAGTCAGCCTGTCCTCCTCCCAGGCCTCCAGCTCACCCCCTGCCAGGCAGGAGACTCCAGTGCTGACCACACAGGCGTCTTGGAGCCCAGACCCTGCTCCAGGCTCAGGCCAAGTCTCTCCACTGCCCAGCACACACCCTGTCCTCTCTGCCCTCACTGCTTGGCTGTAGACCCACCAACTCATCATTGTGCTTTTGTCATATCCGAGGCTCCAGGCACACCTGACATAGCTCCACTGAAACTTAATCTTTGGGACAGGGCCAGGAGAGAGTCCATCCTCACATGTAGGCCCCAGGACAGGGTCACAGGTGAGGGCCCTGGGGAGGGGGTTGTTCTGGGCACTGTCCTTAAGCATCTCCCCCAGCATTGCCACCATTTCCCTAGCAATGCCCACCCCTACCTGGGTCCTTGCCACCCTCTTGGGCACTGTCCTCTTCCCCGTCCCACTCTGCTATGGAGCCCAGGTGTGTGGGGAGCAGGAGGGTTTCTTCTAGTGATTGGTGCCTGTTCCCTGAGCCCACCCCAGGTGTCTTTGGAGCCTTTCTTTGCCAAGGATAGGCTGGGGGTAAGTCTGGTCTGACTTCTTCCAGAGGTTTAGTTCTGGATCTGAGCAATTGGGAGGAGGCAGTGGGGACAGAGGCTGAGGAGAGAGAGCAGTGGAAGGTGATGGAAACGAGGTCGAGTGGGAGGAACAGAACTACACCACCAGGGAGAGGCTGACCTTGCACAGGTGGGAGAGGAAAAGATGAAGCCTGTTTTAAGGGGAGGATGGATGCTGAGGGTGCCCCATTTGGTGTGAGACTGGCACCAGGCAGGATAGCACAGAGTGGAATGGGGGATCCCAGAGGAGGGGACCTTTGCCCAGTCCAGGTTGGGGCAGGGAGAGGGAGGGGAGATGGCAGCTGGAGAGAGGCTGGTCAGACAGCGGGGAGCAGAAGGGGACACTAGGCACTAAGTGCCAGGTGTCTACTGAGCACTTGCCACTCACTGTCCCAAGTAAGGCCTGTGGATGGGCACTGCTCTGGCCCACACTTTGCAAACTGAGAACAGGCCACACTGAGAACTCTGCCTAAGTCTGGCCTGCCTAGCACCGTCCCCCCACAGCTCCAGATTTGGCTCCCCCATTGTACTGGGCCCACTGCCCCTGAGTTCCTTCCTCAGCAGGTGACCAGCCAGGGGGTCCTCGTGCCTGGCCGCCTGTACCGTGGTTGACTGTGGGCCTGGGCCGCTAACACTCTCTTTCATTGCTCTCTCCTGCCCATCTGCATGTGGCTGCTCTGTCTAGCTGTGCGGTGGTCCTGAGCGCCGGCTGTGTAAGTGAGCATGCCCATCCCATGCCTCTCACTGTCCATGCGCTGCACCTGGCCAGCCAGGTCTCTGCTGTGCTTGGCTTCGGTGCCACTGACAGCCCCCTGAGGTTTCCTCTGGCCACAGTAGGGTACAGGGAAAGAAAGGGGGCCAGTATATGGGAGTGGGTTTTCTCTGGTGGTCCCCCGCCAGGGCAGGCCTCCGCCCTGGCCATGCTGAGGTGATGCTGGGAAGTGAGTCATCATCTGTGTGTGTGTGCACACGTGTGTGCACTTGTGCTTGTGTCCCTGTCAAGAGCAGGCCGCTGCCACTTCTGTCACTGCTGCCTCTCACCTGTTCTGCACGCGCTCCTCCGTGTGGGTGTCTGTCTGGTTCAGTCTTGTGTTGCCACCAACCTTTCTCACGACTCAGCCATGCCTGCAGCCAGCCCAGGTTTCCCTGGGTCTCCTCATGAGGGCAGAGCTGTGGCGGCCAGGGGGGGCTCACCCTCCAGGGCATGGGCGATGGGACAGTGCCCACAGCCAGTGTCCGAGGCTATCAGGGATGCGACAGTCAGCCTTCTGCCACGAGAAGCTGCCTTTCCTCTGGTGGGCTGTTCTTGAAGCTCCCAGGAAGTGGAGGGGGCCACCAGTTTTACTCCTTACTCCTTTCAGTTAAGGGGTCCCCCCCTTCCAGCAGGCTCTGACCCTGGGGGCTAAACAAAATGGCCGATGTAACCAACCACAGGCCCCCGCCCTTCTTCCTTCCTCCGGCCCCTTTCCGGCTAGCCCCACCCCCAGTGCCCTACCGGCCGCTGGCCCCGCTCCCCTCCGTCCGTCCCCCACCTTGCCTAGCGCCTTTCACCTGGCCTTGACCCCCTCTCCCTCCGCAGGCTCTTCAGCAGCCTCGGTGAGCTAAGCTCCATCTCAGCGCAGCGCAGCCCCGGGGGCCCGGGCGGCGGGGCCTCCTACCCGGTGCGGCCCGGCGGCCGCTACCCCGTGGCGCGGCGCGCCCCGAGCCCAGTGAAGCCCGCGTCGCTGGAGCGGGTGGAGGGGCTGGGGGCGGGCGCGGGGGGCGCGGGGCGGCCTTTCGGCCTCACGCCTCCAACCATCCTCAAGTCGTCCAGCCTCTCCATCCCGCACGAGCCAAAGGAGGTGCGCTTCGTGGTGCGCAGCGTAAGCGCGCGCAGCCGCTCACCCTCTCCGTCGCCGCTGCCCTCGCCAGCGCCCGGCCCCGGCCCGGGGGCCCCCAGCCCACGCCGGCCCTTCCAGCAAAAGCCTCTGCAGCTCTGGAGCAAGTTCGACGTGGGCGACTGGCTGGAGAGCATCCACTTGGGCGAGCATCGCGACCGCTTTGAGGACCATGAGATTGAGGGCGCGCACCTGCCGGCGCTCACCAAGGATGACTTCGTGGAGCTGGGCGTCACGCGCGTGGGCCACCGCATGAACATCGAGCGCGCGCTCAGACAGCTGGACGGCAGCTGACGCCCCACCCTCAGCCGTGCCCTGCCGGCAGGGCCCCCGCCCCAACCCCGCCCCCGGGCCGCGGGCTCGGCCTGCCCCACACAACGGCGCCGGGCCAGGAATGTTGCATGAATCGTCCTGTTTGCTGTTGCTCGGAGACTTGCCCTGTACATTGCTTAGTGCCCTCCCCGCGAGTCCCACCCAGCACAAGGTCAGAAAGGGCGCGGGTCAGGGAGGCTGGAGCTGGAGGGGTGGGGTGGGGCTCTGGCCTGACCACCTCCTGCACAGCTCCTGGTGGCTACTCTCCCGGGGGGGGGGACCTAGTCCAGCATGCGAGGTCAGGATACACCTTGGTGACTCGGGGGGTGGGGGGGAAGACATTGGGGTTCTCGGTTGGGGGCCAAGGAGCTCCCCTGTTTTGCATATTTTAATCCACTCTATATTTGGAACGAGAAAAGGAACAAATATCTCTGTCCTTAATAGCTCCCCTTCCTCTCCCCTCCAGCCCCCCCCCCCCCGGTTCCTCTGCGGCTGCCCAGTCTTCCATCTCTGGCCCCTCACTGCCACTGCCACCCCACATGGGGCAGGGACGCTCCAGCTGGTCTGGGGTTGGCCAGGGCCCTATTAGCCTGCCCTGGGGACCCAGCTGGGCCCCCTCCCCTCGCTGAGCTATAGTGTGCCCCACCGACCCTTCAGGTGCTGCGTGGACGAGGGGCGGCAGGCAGCCAATCCTGCTGGGCACTAGCAAGGTCAGGTGGCCCGGGAGACCATTGCTCTGGGAGGGGGTAGGCAGGGCCCTGTCACCTGCCCCCAGCCGTGTCCCTCACAGGGTAACTCTCCAGGAGGGATTAGCCTTCTCCCTAAGCTGTTGGGCAACTACAGCAGAGAAGCCTCCCAGCCTCAGACCCCAAAGTCTCCTGTTCCCACCCTATGTGTGTGCGCACATGTGCGAGTGTGTGAAACTCTGGGTGCGGCTGAGTGCATCAGAGCCCTGTGTGTGCCTGATTGGAGAGTGGCCCCAAGCCACTCTGGACTAGTGTGGGGGCTTCAGAAGGGTGCATGGGTGTGCCTGTGAAAGCACCCCGTCTCCAGTTCCAAAGAAAGTCAGAGGCCACCCTGCACCCTGGGACCTGCTGTTTGCCAGCTTGTCCTTCCAGAGCCTCTCCTAGCCTGAGTGGGCCTCCTTGATGAAGCCCTGATGCTTGTGTGTGGGGGTGCCCTAAGGTCCTTGAAGGCAGTGCCCTTCATTGGGCTTCTGGGGGGATCATAGGAGGACCCCTAGAGTCAGGCCACCATGTGCCCTGGGGAGAGGCAAAGACCCCAGAGGGCACCCCAGCCCCCCTTACTGTGACTCCTCACACTCAGCAATGACCTGTGGGGTGGGGGGCCCTGGGATGTTTTTAAACCTAGGGTTTGGAGTCTGGACTAAGCTCCATTCACGTCACTCACAAGTTTCTGTTTATATTTCTAGCTTTTTTTAATAAAAAAAAAAAACAAAACAGAAGTTTTCACAGCCCAGGGGCCTGGCACACCGGTCTGTGCCCACCGCCCCGCCCCGGCCTGCCAGCCCCATTCCCTGGGCAGAGTCACACCCAGTAACCCTTTCACCAACAGACCAGGTCACACACACAGCAGTCACTGTAACAGACTGCTACATACACGCTCTCACACTCACCTGTGGGTTTTTGGTTCCGTTCAATTTGGGTTTTTAACTTTACAGGGTCAATTCTGCTTCACCCCTCCTTTTGTATGGAGTTCCATCCGGGGGATTTCACCCCTGCTCCAGTCCTGAGGCCTCCTGACCCTGACGTTGTGATACACCCCACAGAGATCTATGTTTCTTATATTATTATTGATAATAATTATTATAATATTATGGAATAAATTTATAAGAAATGAAACCATTTCTCAGTTGCCTGCTTGAGCACAAAGTACTGTCCCTTGGATAGGTCACACAGACCTCCACAGCCTTGACGTGCACATCCAGCCACAGGCACTGGTGTCTCTCAGATCCCTGTCTCTGACGCAGTCTCTTTGCTGACCTCCATGTCCTCTCCTTGCGTCTCTCCCGGAGTTCTGTACCTCAGCCTGTACTTCCGAAGCTGGAAGCTTTTCTGTCTGCTCCCCAGCTTACCGAGGGACCTCTCCTCAGCTAGAAGTCTGGCTGTCCTCTGTGGTCTCTGTCCCCTTTCCTCTTCAGTGTCCAGTTGTTTATAAATTTTGCTGCCCCTGTCTTTGAAGCCTCACATGCCTGTCGCTTCCCACAGCTGCCGCTCACGTTCAGGCACTCTGAGCTGACAGTCACATAGGCAGCCAGCTGCTTGGTGTGGCATGTCCTGCGGGGCTCCTGGTGGGTGGTCAGCCCATACAAAAGGCAGAGGCCTGTCAGTGAGTGGAAGGAGGGTGAACACTGAGATGGGGTGGTGGAGGCTTTCCCTCAGAGTGGGGAAAGGGCACGCAGGGTGAGCCATGAGCATGGAAAGTTCAGGGCCTAGGGCTGGGAGGGCCAGGGGGCAGAGGTCGATGTCAGACGAGTTGGGCACCAGTCTCCTGGTGGGGCTTCAGGAAGGGCAGTGGATCGGAGGCCATGTGCGAATGTAACACGACAAGCACAGACTTGACTCCAGCTACTGCTGGAACGGCTGGGGCCAGTGAGAGCCTGACCATCCCAGAGGGAGTGAGATTGGTTGGTGGAGTGAAGCCTGGTGAGCAGGAGAGGGGTGGACTCGGGCTCTTCACCCAGAGAAGGTGGGGGAGACAGAGGTGAGGGTGAGTGAAGCGAGGAAGGTCTGGCTGGCCGGGTGGGGAGCCGGGAGACCTTGAGAGGCTTGCAGTCTATCTAGAAAGTCCCAAGTTCAAATTTGCAACTTTTTCAAAGTTTTTGCTTTCATTTTCAAGTTAGAAACTGTGGTCCTCATACAGAAGGGGCCATGAAGGAAGTCAAGGCGGGGAGTCCTGGGGGAGCCTGAGTGTGGGGGTGGAGGTGGGACTCTGACTTGCCCTGGGCCTGAGCACTCTGGCCCTGGGGGTTGGTCTCAGGCACATGGAGCCCTGGGTCTTTCTGGGGTTGGGACCAGAGCTTTGGGTGACTTAAGGAAGAGCAAGGATGGTGGGAGCCGGCCTTTCAGGCAAGTGGCACTGCCCACTTTGGTTCCCAGGGCATTTGGGGGAGAAGATGACTATCTCCACAGGCCAGAAGACACCCCCATGCCTCAGAAGATGAGTCAGAATCTTCAAGGTCTGGACCAGAGGGAACTGCAAGAAGAGGTGGAGCAGCAGCAGAGGGAGCTGCATCGGCAAGGTGGGGCTGAGTGAATGGCAGCCCCCAGGCCTCACTCAGGACAGAGACTTTCTCACTCAGGGCTAGGGACTCCCTGCTCCTCCTGGTCCCCTTATGCCCTCAGAATGTCCTGGCTTTACCCTCTCAGGGGTTAATCAACTCCCCAACATGACTGGTAGCCCCCACTCTCCCTCAACGCCAGCCACCCCTGAGGTCCAGTGGACAGCTCTGGGGTGGGGACTGGATGCCGGGGCTGGATAGGCCACATGGTTGCTGGTGGACTCAGGGTTGTGCTGGAGTACGGAGAGGGGCACTGAGCAGGAATGGGAGCTGTGAGATAGGGGCAGGTTGGAGCAGGAGTGTTAAGGACCAGGGTGAGGAAGAGTGTGGTGGAAGTTGGATTGCTCAGGTGAATGGAGTGGGGATTCAGAATTGAGTAGGAGCCCAGAGGGGGCTGGGGTAAGCTTGGGGCCATGCAGGAGTTGGGGAGGGGAAAAGAGGGGGAGGCAGATGGGGAACCCCTCACCCTGCTCCCTGTGCTGGGAGCTTCACGTTGGCTTGAGTTACTGGGACCCCAGTAGCCTTTAGGACTCCGTCCTCCCTGTCTTGTGTCTTCCCATCTTCCTCCCTCATATTTTGGGAACAGCATGGAGAAGGTAAATGAAGTCACTCTTAGTTGAGATGTTAGCTGCTTCCCTTAGGTTTAATGAGAAAATTGAACCTGGGTGAGCCATGTGCCTGTCCCTCAACCCATTCCTCAATTCCTGCAGCTGTGGGGCAAGCACTCTGCCTGGCAGCCTCTTCTAGGATCAGAAGTGGGTGTTACTCTGCAAAGCCCAACAGTAACTGTCTTCTAGACTCTGGACATTGGATCTTCAAATTTTGTTACTGTATAGCCTCTAAATGTCTTGATAAACTAGATACTAATTTCCATTTTGAAGCTTATGTCTAACATTTTCAGCATATGTTACAATATTTAAACACAACAAAGGTTGTGATTTCCAGAAAATTATACATAGTAACACTTAAATTGTTACATTATTCTGTTAAATGGTTCTCATGGACCTACATACATATCAATTTTATGCCCATCAGAACCCAATGAAAATATGTGAACAGATATTTTAACAGTCAAAATTTTAATATTACTTGTTGAATACTTGTTGCAATTTCTTGAACTGTATTTCCAAAATCATCTTCCCGGTTATTACAAGGCACAGTCTGACACTCAGTAAAGTAACTGAGGCCTCCAAACATGCAGTAGGTGAAATGGGGCCCCCGACTGATCAGGTAGAGGAGGTGATGCCACCTGACCCAAGGGTAAAGAGATGAAAAAAGGGTGAAAAGATACAAAGGGGGAAGAATGCTCCTGAAACTGAGAAGAAACAAGTCTTGTGACACTCAGGTGCAGGAAGTAAGAGAGCCTAAGACTCAGATAAGGACCCGAGAGCCTGAAACTGGCCGAGGGGAGACAGTCTCCTTACACCCAAGCAGAAACATGTAGGTGGCAGAGATAAAAAAAATCTAATGACACTCAAATAGTTGATATTCTTGAGACCTGATGGCATTCATCAAGAGGAAAGAAAACCTCTTGCTTGGCAGGAAGGGAAATAATGCATACCAAACCTCAAGTAAGGGAATTAAGTCATCCTGCCACTCTGGGGGATAGGCCTTGTCACTCCCTCGTGACAAAGATGAGATGTTCTGGCCCAGTAATGGAGAGATGAGACCTTCTGACCTGCAGGGAAAGTATATCCAGGGACCCTCATGTAGAGAAAATGGGAGCTTCTTGACAATTAGGTATGTGAGATGGGGTTTCTGGACAATCCTGTAGAGGGAATGAGACTTTCCTGACAATTAGGTAGAAGAGATGGAAATGCCGAGCACTCAGCAGGGGAAATGAGGCCCTTCAGTCACTTAGAGTGAAAAGATGGGACCTCTAGACACATAGCAGAAGAGATGGGTCCTGACAGGTAGAGACAAGATCTCCTGACACTCAGGTAGGGCCTCTAAGACCGCCTTGCATTCAAGAGAGGAGCCTTCATGACCTCAGATAGGGGGGATGAGACCCCAAGACACCCAGGCAGGGGAGAGAAAACCTTTGACAGGCAGCAGATATGGGAACACTAGATGTTTACAAAGAGATCTTGTGATACTCAGGTACAGAAGATGAAAGTCCATGACACTCAGGTAGGAGATGAGACTGCACTCAAGTAGGGGACATAAGGATTCCTGTCAGTCCAGTATGGCAGTTAAAACCTGAGAGCACTCCTACAGGGAGATGCAACCACTTGACATTTGGGTAGAGAATATAAGACCTCTTGGTTCTTAGGTAGAGAAGATTTGACTAGGCGACACTCAGAGGGTGGAGCTGAGGCCTTTGTCCCTGAAATGGAAGAAAAGAGACATCCTCATATTCAGGAGGTGATGGCCCCCTGCTACTCAGGTAAGAGATAGAAGACCTACTGGGTATTCAGTCAAGGGTGATGTGACCTGAATGTCAGATGAGAAAGTATGACATTCCATTAGAGACGATACTCAGGTAGAGGAATGAAGATCACCTAAAAGTCTGAAAGCTCTTAACACGCAGGAAAAGGACATGAGGTATCCTAACCCTCAAATAAAAAAAGTGGGACCCTGTGACACTCAGGCTAGTTGAGAACTTACACTCAGGTCAAGGAGGTGAGACTGACCTTCATTAGGTAGAGAATGCGACTCCCACTCTTGTAGGGGAGGTGAGACTTCTTAATATTCAAGTATGTGAGGTGAGCATTTGTCATACTCTGACAGGTGAGACTCTCCTTCCTGACAATCAGAAAAATGATTCTTCATGATATTCAAGTGACTGCAGTGAGGATTCCTGACACTCAAGTCTGCATGTAGGTCCCAGAGGGGACCTGGAGACCCTGAGATGGGAAAGGTGAGACCTTGTGACACTCAGGGGTTGGTGGGCTTTGTGGTCCTGAGTTACGCAGATTCAAAATGGCTCTTTGAAAAATGTGCTAACAGCTTGCACTTGGAAGAGGGAAAGATGGTCTGCCCACACAATATTAAGGATGACCCGCTGGCTGGGCCCGACTCCCTTTATGTGCTGCCATGTTGCACCATCTTGTTTGAGTGGGACAGTGGTCACAGCCTGTGTGCGTGGGGAATCCTGAACCAGCACAAAGCAGAACCTCAGGCGAGGTGGGAATGTGGCAGGTAACCAGAGTACCAGGAATGAAGGTCCATGGCCTTGGGATGGAGGAAGGGGCCGCTCCCCAGGCGGGGACCCACTCCGTTGAGCCTCCTGCCCTGCCCACTGCTGCAGGTGGGGGTGTGAGGCTGCCCTGCTGATTGGCTGGAGGCCTGGAGCTCTGTGAGGTCACTGGCTTCCATGCCAGGCTGGGTGGGAGTTGTTGAAGATGCTGCTGCCAACTGCTGTTCTGGTCTTGGCGGTGTCTGTGTTTGCCAGAGAGAACAACTCGTGTGAGTAAGTGCAGGGATGCCTTGGAGGGAGGGAGACTGTCTTCTGAGTGGTAGGTCCCCCGCCCCCCACGCCCTCTGTCTGGGGCTAGGGAAGAGGCCAAGCTCGGCTCCTCCCAGTCCTCTGGGTCTCAGCCCTTTGACCTCTGTCCCTGCTCCCAGCATCACAGCTTCCTCCAGAGACAGGCCCCTCAGCTCCCAGGCCCCTTTCCCGCCCAGTGAGCGACCTCACTGCCTCATGAACATCAGGTCTTGGACTCCGTCCTCCCCCAGGTGCTGAGGTGCCCTAACCCTTCTCTGACCCCAAGGGCCCCAGGCTGTCATCATGCCATGCCTCTAGGCCCTCACTCCGTCTGCTCCCTCCACAGCAACAAGGTAGCCCACAGTGCCAGCAACTCCCAAACGATTTTGGCCTCTCACCAGGAGCACAGTTCCCAGAACCCCCACCTCTGGGCCCCCACTGCTCCAGGGCCTCCCACACCTGGGTGCTGGGCCCACATACAGCTACACTCTTTTCACCTGTTACTGTCCAACCCAACCCTGCAGCTCCAAGAACCCCTGTCTCTTCTCTGAGTCTCCCACCCAAGATCTGCTCTGGAGACCTCAGGCCACTACACCCCTGTTCCCCCACCTACAGCCTCCCCCTCTGCCCAGCACCGCCTGTATTTCTGGGGCCTTGCAGTTTGTCCTAGCTTCCTATGGCCCCCCTCTCCCACATTGTGCCCCTCAAACCTGGTCCCCAGCGCACCTCCTTAGCAGCTTCCCCTTTGACCCCACACCGTCCAGGCTGCCCCCACTCTCCCAGGACCCCGCAGTCCCGCCCATATTTACCAGTCCCATACCCCTGACTCCCCCAGGCTGTGCAAGGACAGGCCGAGCTTATGTTTGGTCTGCACTGTGCCCATGGTCTCTCCTCAGTGGCCCCTGTGGGCTACGGTTCAGGCAGAGCTCACCAGGGAATGTTCGTGTTGTCGGAGGGCAGGATGCGGCCCAGGGGGCCTGGCCCTGGGTCGTCAGCCTCCAGGTCTTCATGTCCCACAATAACCGGAGGTACCACGCGTGCGGAGGCACCTTGCTGAATTCCCACTGGTTGCTCACTGCCGCTCACTGCTTCAGGGTCAAGAAGTAAGTGAGGGACTCTCGGGGGAGGTCTTGAGAAAGGCTCTCCTCAGAAGGGGCTTTGTGCAGAGTCTCCCTGGGGCTCTGGGCCTCACAGCAACCAGAGGTCTCCCTGCAGCCAGTCCACAGGGAAGATGACCTGGCTTCCCTCTGCACCCACAGAGAAGTGTACAACTGGAGACTGATTTTTGGAACCAGGGAAATTGTGTACGGGAACGATAAACCAGCCAGGCCACCTCTGCAGGAGAGATACGTGGAGAAGATCATCATGCATGAGAGATATACCCCCGGTTCGGAGATGAATGACATTGCTCTCATGAAGATCACCCCTCCTGTCCCATGTGGGCCCCTCATTGGACCTGGCTGCCTACCCCAATTCAGGGCAGGCCCACCCAGAGTTTCCCAGGCCTGCTGGGTGGCTGGCTGGGGATTCCTAAAAGAGAACGGTGAGTACAGGAGGGGCCTCCCAAGGGGCGACATTGCTGGTGATTCCCTTGGTGGTCTTTGGGGTGGGGGGTAACGTACTGATGCCTAGATGAGCACCTCTCAGTCCTCATCGTGGTGCTGTGAGTAGCTCCTGTCACTGTCCCGTTACTGCAGGGGAAACAGACTTGAGTCACTAGCCACAGCTGGTGACTAGTGTGGCCGTCTCTCGGAAGGCCAAATGGCAGACAGAGGAGAGCCATGGCATTTTTAGAATGGAGTCAAGGCTGTGCCTATATCTGGGCTAGAGCCCCAGGTGCTCCATGCTGGAAACAGCCCTTGGAGAAGAACTCCTGACAGGGTTTTATGGCTGTGGGCCAGCCCACTCCCTCTGGCCTCAGTTTTCCCTCTCTGAATGGAAGGGCCAGGTCCTGGTCTCTAAGCTCTGAGATCCCAGAGCCCAGCCCTTGACTCCCAGCAGGGCAGTCACAGCACAGAGGAGTCACTCCAGCACTCTCTGCAGGCTGGGGAGGGGCAGGCGGTGGGTGTGGTTTTCTGCGGGTCAGCTTTGGGCAGCCAGGACAAGACCAAGTGGGGCAGGCCTCTCCACGTGAGCTACCCTTTCAGCTCCCCATAGGTGCTCACATGAATTTTACCATCTCATTAGGGATGAGGAAATATGATTGAAATTAACCTAACTCACAATCTCTTCTGTTCTTTGGTAATGGAAAATTTAGGCTTCCTAATTCAAGGCAGTTCAGTCATTTGGGGTTTAAAACTCAGCCTTTTTTGATAACAAAAAAAATAAGTAATTTCAGGATTCTTAACTCTTTTTCCTTTCTCTTCAAGGTTGATCTAAATTTCTGATAGGGTTGCCCTCTGTATTGTCACTCAGGAAAGGGCCTCTGCTTTCGGATGCCTTTGCTGACTCATGACTTTCCCTCCCTGGCCTGGAGTGTCGACCTCTGTCTGGCTGTTGATGTCAGTGGCTCTGCCGTGGCCTATACGGTGCTGTTCTTGTTCCACCTGCTGGCCTGCCTGCTCCGCCCATCCGTTGACCATGTCCACATCTTCTGGGGCTTCTTATAGTCCCTGGGATGCTCATCTCAGGGCTCCCATCTGGAGCCCTCCCCACCCCTACTTTTGCTATCCCATTGCTCGGATGATCATAGGCTCCATGCTGCACGCTGGACAGCATGCAAGGCCTCTTTGGTTTTAGAATGCCCCTAAATTTAATGGGAATTGTATCACTTTCTGGCAAACACATCCCTCACCCCTAATGCTGAGTCTTAAAGAAACCCCCAAGCTCCAAACTCCTGTGACATTCTTCTTTCTTCTACTGCACACCTTGAACTCGAAGGCTCTGAGGCTGGAAGAGTGCTTTGAAGGTAGTCTTCCTCCTTTTCCATTTAACTTTGAGCTCCTTCAGGCTTTTTTAGCATTTGTCATTTAAAGCCAGGTGTTAGGATTGAGAAAACCCTTTTCTGTTTCAGGACATCTGGCTCTTAACAGTGAAACCTGCAGCTTTCAAGACTGTAGGCTCTGCTATAGATTTAAAAGGTCACCTTAAGTGGCTGGGCTTGCCGTGCCACCCTTACCTCAAGTGCCGGGCTATACAAAACTCTCTCTGCTGCTTCGGTGGGAAGGAAAGGCGGGGCCTCAAGGGACTGGAACCACAGTCAAAGCCACGCAGACACACATTCAGCAGCCATTTGCCAAGCGCCCGCAGTGTGCGGGCCTTATGCACGCTGCCCATGTGGTTCCTGCCTTCCCACCTGGCCTTTACAGCCATGTCCTGGGGCTGCCCCTCCCTCAGTCTGACCTGTCAGCTCCCTGTTTATTCTGCTGAAGATATTCAAGTGCACTCACGAGGCTGTGGCCAGGCTGTGGGGGACCCTTCTGTCCTGGGGAGACCTGAGAGGAGGGACACTGGTCTCAGGCCCTGTCTAAGCAAGGTGCTGTGTGGGCTGCTCAAGCTACAGCCTAGGCCAGGCCTTTCGGAACTCAAAGGTCGTGACAGCATTAGGGGCTGTGAGGGAAGGTCTGGCATGGCTTCAGGGTCATTTCAGTCACCCGTGCCCATGTGGGGAACATGGAGGCCCACTCTTCTTTTTATATGGTCTCCTCAATGCAGATATGAAGCACTTGGGGAGGGAGGGACTCAGCAGCCCAGATCCAGCTAAGCAGAGTCCTGGTAGGGGCTAGAAAGCAGGGAGGGTGACTGATAGCCAGACTATGGGGAATAGGAGGTGCTTCCTGGACTTGAGTCCAGAGAGGAAAAGCTGGGTCCGAATCTAAACCACAGCACACCCTACGCTCCAGCCTCCTGACCGGAGAAAAGGGGAATGACAGTAACTAACTCTTGAGGCGGCTGTGTGGGGTGTATGAGGCAGCTCCTAGTAAGTGCTCAGCACATCTCAGTCACGACCGCTGACACTGTGACTGACCTCCGTGCTCCTTCCTCTGCCACACGCCTCTCCAGCCACATCCATCCGTCCTCCATCGTCTGCCGACTGCCCACCTGCTCCTCCTCCTGCTCAGCTCCTCCCACCCCATCTCTAATCTGCTCTCCCCTTTAGGAGTGTGCAAGGAGACACCAGGGGCATTGGCTGCCTGGATCTGAGGCCTAAGCAGACAATTACAGGACAGCGGGTCCATGGAGGGAGGAGCAGGGCTTTCCCGGAGCATGGCCCCTGTGATCACTGACCACTGAGTCTCTGGCTGTAGCCGGCAAGATGTCATCTGTACTGCAGGAGGCGCGAGTGAACATCATTGACCTCGACTTATGTAACGCGACACAGTGGTACAACGGGCACATTCATTCCACCAATGTGTGTGCAGGGTATCCTGAAGGCCACGTTGACACCTGCCAGGTAACTGTCCTTCAGTGCCCAGGCCGCTGTGGACACCTCTTTATTGGGTCCCTGAGCTCCACTATCTGCAGGGCCCTGCGCTAGAGGCCCTTTCCCTGGTCCTGTCTTCTGGCATCTAGTCATAATGAGGATGAGAGGTGACCTCCCCATGGCTGTCCCTACAGAGAACGAATCGCCACATGTAGAACTTGATTCCATCCAACACACACGTCCTATCACCCAAACAACAGCCCTTGCAGAGAATGCTTCTCTCTTCACCAGAACAAAACGTTCAGACCCACCCGCATGCACATGCTCACGTATGTATGCATAAAGCCACATGCATGGACACGTAGGACTGCTCCTCTTCCCTCCTCACTGCAAGGAAACCCGACAGCCTTCTCACAGCCCCTCTGAAACAGGCTACCTCACACCTTACCACAAGCACCTGTGCTGACGGCGGCAGGAAAACGTGACTGCAGGAACTGGCCTCCCAGAGCCCATGGCCCTTCTGGGTAGGGGAAAAGTGGCTCAGGCAGGCAGTGACTTCCGTGTCCTCCTGGGCAGGGGGACAGCGGCGGGCCTCTCATGTGCAGAGACAACACGGAAAACACCTTCGTGGTCGTGGGGATCACAAGCTGGGGGGCAGGCTGTGCTCGAGCTAAGCGCCCCGGAGTCTACACAGCCACCTGGCCTTATCTGAACTGGATTGCTTCCAAGATTGGTTCTAAAGCCTTACAGACAGCCCAGCTGCCCGCCCCTCCCCCTTCTGCTGCTCCAGCGCACTCCCCCAGGCCCCCCACCGCTCGCCCGTCCATTCGCCCTCCTTGGTACTTCCAGCACCTTCCTCTGTCACGTCCCCCCAGTTATTCTTCCCACCCAGGACCTCGACCCAGGCCCCGCCCCCCCGGCCCCGGCCCCGCCCCCGCCCCACCCCCACCTGCCACTAAACCTCCCCAAGCACTTTCGTTTGCCAAGCGTCTACAGCAGCTCATAGAGGCCTTGAAGGGGAAGAGCTTTTCTAATGCGAAGGGATGCTGTGAAGTGGAGACCACAGATGTCCCCGAACGTACCGCCACCTCCTGACCCGACCCTAGTCTCCACAGACCCAGCCAACGCTTCACTCCTAAGGAAAAAAAAATAGAAATAAGTAAATTAATAAAAAAAAATACATGAAGAGCTTTCTGGACTTCTTCCTACCTGTACCAAGGAGCACAGCCACTTTTCCCCACCCACACCCTCCCCTCACGTCTACCCTCCTCTTCTCCAACAAGGTGGGTTGCTTGTGCAGTAACGTCAGTCGCGATCTTCTAAGTCTTGATTTTTAAAACTGGAGCAAGGTGACCTGGGGCTGTGGGCTAGGGACGGTCTGTACTTCAAGTGACTGCACGTGAAATCAAGGGTGTGGACCCTGGAAGAAGCTCCCGGGAGTGAGCTGACTGGGAAGGAGGGGAGGGCTTCCCGAGTCTGCTGGGGCCCATGCTCTCCTGGTAGGATGAAGAGACAGAGACCCCTGAGAGGAATCTGTGTGGAAATGTGGGTTCCCCAGAGTACAAGGGGTAAAAGGCGTCTGGGCAGCCAAAACCACAACTATGTGCCACAGAACTCAGTTTTGCTTGTGGCTCTGGTGGCAGATTGAACATTGTCCAAGGTAGTTACTGGCCTGTGGTCAGACCCTGTTAGTTCCTGGATTCAAGCACATTACAAAAGTTATTTCCCCAAGCTTTCTATGAATAGCAGCTGGGGGCATGGGTACCTTTGGATGCCCCTGAGTGAGCTTTTAATGGTTTCCTTACCATTTGGGAGTATTTAAGATCTTTCACTGCAAGGAATAGAAACCAGTTTGAGCCATTTAACAAGGAGGGGATATTTATGTATTACACAGATACAAAAGTGTTACAGAGAACCAATAGGAAGGCCCAGCAGTAGACCCTAGAAAGGTGAGGAGCTTTTCAAGGCATGACCCTAGGCTGCAGCGTTTGAGTGGCCACCTGATGCTCTGCCTACATGGCCAACACCCTCTCCTCCACCCGCCCCCGCTGGAGTCCACCCTCAATCAGAACTGCTCACATACATCTGCAAGTTCTGGGGAGGAAATCCTGATGGGTTCAGGACAAGGGCCCATTCCAGAGGGTGAAAATCAGCCTTTACTGCTGGAATAGTCCCTTGAGTTATTAAAGATGGCAGGCTTCAGAAAGAAAACACCCTGGCTTCCTGCTGAGCCATCACTGTTCACCGCACTGCTTGTGTGTATCTCAAGGGCAAGGTGTCCCTAAGCTCTGGTTTAAAGACAGGTGGTAGAGAGAAGGTGCAGGAGCTTGAGGGCAGGGTGAGAAAGCCCAAGGGGCCAGTCCAGCCCTGCTGGGGCTGGAACACGGGCTGACAGAGCAGCCACAAGTCTTGGCTTCCAGGGCTCATCAGCCTGCCTGGGTCCCAGCACATCCCTGCTCTGCCCCTGATTGGCTATATGGCCAGAGGGCTGTGTGACAGTGAAATGAGGACAGCCACAAAGATTTTAGAACAGAGCTTACATGCTGTTAAATGCTCATAAATGTGGGCCATTATTTTGAGCTAACTGGTGATAAGATGCCAGTGGGTAACCTTATGCCTGTGGGCAAGGGCACTCTGGCGCACACTCTTTGACCACTTAGGGCCCCTGGAACACTTAGGCCACAAAGGAGGATCTGCATGCTGGTCTGAGTGTCCCATAGCTCTGAAGTGTGGCAACACTGGATTGATGAAAAACACAGATTCTATCTGCCTTTGCTAAGAGCCAACATTGCTATAATTGGAGTTGGCATGATTATTCATTTTGTTAGCTTTGGTCTGTCTCTCCTAAAGCCAGTTTTTTAATCTCTCTACTGGGTATATAATCCTGGTACCCTGGTGCCAGACACTAGTCATCCTCTAAACACTGAACAAAACTCAGCATCTCGGCCACAGAGCAAGACAGAAGCCAAGTCACAGGCCTCATGGCCCCAAGAGCAAAAACAGCTGTGGAAGCACTCTAGGACTTGCCTCACCATCACCTGGTGGCCCTTGACTTGAGCCAGAGCCAAAGCCAGGCAGGCCTGCGGGTGGGAGTGGTGGGGCAAAGGGTGCTCATCCTGGGGTGCCGGGTGGGTGTGGAGAGATGGCGGACAAGCAGTGGGGGAGTCGCTGGGCCAGCAACTCCCTTCTGCCTGCACAGGCTTCATCCCTTCTGGGCTCCAGGACGGACTCTCCCAGGACCCTCTCTCCTCTTATGTGCCTGAACCCCTGTCCTGTTATTTCTTCTATCCTCATTGAGGTGGAACATTTTGTCCTGGGCTTGCGATATGTAACTGACGCTTGGCTCTGCTTCTTGGAGAGACAGGGCTTATAGTCAAGGAACACTCATGGGAGGCCACAGACTGGACAGAGCCTGCAGAGACCAGGAGATGGGTTCCTATATACTTTCTGGAAACTTCCCATGCACGTGACTGCTATATGTATATATAATCTGATCCCCTCTTGTTTTTTCACTGTTCACATTATAACTTCCTTTTTCATTTAGCAAACATAGAGGAATTTCCATATTAGCACATATGGGGCCATCTTGTTTAAAGTATGTTCCACAGTAAGGATATTTCTGAGATATAGTGCCACATTTCCTTCCTAGGAAGGAATGTCTACTTTTCCAGATTTGCCTTCCCTCAGTGTGCTCATTTCCTCACATGTAAGCCAACACTGGTTCATACCAAATTCATCAATCTTTGCCAATCTCATAGACGTTCTAATTTTCATTTTTTAAATTATGAATGAAGATGTTTATAAGTGAAGCAAGACTCTTTGATCTGCTTTCATGTCCCTGTGTATATTCTAACCCTGAAAATGGCTCACAGATCCTGGAGCAGACAGTCCCGCACAGAGGGGAAGAGGAGCTGGGAAGAAATGGACAGGCTGTACTGTGAGCCCACAGCAAAGGGCATCTAGGCGTCTGAGGGTCTACTCAGCATTTTCTTGTGGGATGGTTAAGCAGATAATAAATATTTTTAAAAATAGAATTCATAATGAGTCTTATTCCTAGGAACAATTAAAGAAAATGATTTGAGAGATTCAAGATGGCGGCATGAGAGGTGAGACAGAGAGGTCCTCCCAAAACCACCGTGTGAAAATATAGTTATTACAACTAACCCTAAAACAGCAAGAGGAAAGAAGGCTGCACCAGACTGCATACAGACCTCATGAACAGAGCAGACCTTACAAAACAGGGTAGCGTACAAATGCCTTAATCCATCAGGACCCGAGCCCTTACCCCACCCCAGCTCACCAGTGGGAGGAAGAGAAATGGAGTGGGGGAGTATGTAGAAGCCTGGGACTGCTGAACACCTAGCCCTGGAGATCTGCTTTGCAAGCAGAAACCTACATTGTGTGGTGATCTTGAGGATGGAGAGCTGGAACAGGTGGAGTGCTTGAGAGACAGATTCTGGCCGTTTGTGGAGGATGGGATCCACACCTGGCCAGTCTGAGACAAGGGAAAGGCACGTGGTCTGAGAGGCTTCCTAGCAGTGAGAGGCCTGCTGAAGGCTCGGGGTTTGCACGGAGCTTGCTGTGCAGAAGGAATAGGGGGATAAGGTTGCCTGGGTGCACTCTGCCCAGCAGATTGGGAACTTTGGGTAGCTTCAGGCACTCCATCCCCCTGGCTGGCTACTCAGCTCCGAGGCCCCCCACTGTGATATGCAGCCTGCTGAGCCTTCCTCCTGGCCTGACAGCACCGGCTCCAAGCTGGCAGTCACTGCTCTGGTGTCAGGACAGTCAGAGGGAGGCCTCACCTACAACAGCTAGAGATGCCAAGCCCAGAGGCTTACACCTGTGTGCTTGGCCCACTGGCTGTGAGACTGGAGACAGGCAGGGCAGATGGGAGTCAGGAAACAGATATTTCCTCCCCCCAGGCACTAGCTCTGATCCCCTATGACCCCCAACCTCACTCTAGGGGCTGAGCAGCTCCAAAGACTGGAGCTTCTGGGCAATAGAGGGCACCACACAGAAATATGAAATGTCAAAAGAATATGGTACAGACCAAAATCTCACAAACCCCAGAAAAAGGGCCAAATGAAACTGAACTCATCAATCTTCCTGAAAAAATGTTCAAAATAAAAATCATAAACATGATTATGGAGGTACAGAAAAATATTCAAGAACTCAGGAACAAATTTAAGATGGAGATTCAATCATTAAGAAATTCCATATCTGAAATGAAACATCCCAATGGAGGGATTTAAAAGCAGATTAGATGTAGTAGAAGAGATGGTAAATGGAATAGAAATCAGAGAAGAGGAATACAAAGAAGCTGAGGCACACAGAGAAAAAAGAATCTCTAAGAATGAAAGAATATTGAGAGAACTGTGTGACCAATCGAAATGGAACAATATTTGCATAATAGGGGTACCAGAAGAAGAAGAAGAGAGAAAAAGGGATAGAAAGTGTCATTGAGGAGGTAATTGCTGAAAACTTCCCCAATCTGGGGAAGAAAATAGTCTCTCAGGCCATGGAGATGCACAGATCTCCCCCAACACAAGGGACCCAAGGAAGACAACATCAAGACATATAATAATTAAAATAGCAAAGATCAAGGATAAAGACAGACTTTTAAAAGCAGCTAGGGAGAGAAAAAAGATCACATACAAAGGAAAACCCATCAAACTATCATCAAATTTCTCAACATAAACCTTACAGGCCAGAAGGGAGTGGCATGATATATTTAATGCAATGAAGCAGAAGGGCCTCAAACCAAGAATACTCTATGTGGCAAGGTTATCATTTAAATTTGAAGGAGGGATTAAATAATTTTCAGATAAGCAAAAGCTGAGATATTTTACCTCCCACAAACCACCTCTACAGTGCATTTTGGAGGGACACCTATAGATGGAAGTATTCCTAAGACTAAACGGATGTCACCCAAGGGATAGACAAAGAGTACAGAATATGATTCATAATACACAAAGAATGGAGGAGGAAGAAAAAGGAAGAAAAAAAAGAATCTTTAGGTTGTGTTTGTAATAGCTTATGAAGTGAGTTAAATTAGACTGGTAGATAGTAAGGGAATTATCCTTGAACCTTTGGTAACCACAAATGTAAAGCATGCAATGGCAATAAGTATACACCTATCGATAATCACCATAAATGTAAAGGGTCTGAATGCACCAGTCAAAAGACGTAGAGTCACTGAATGGATAAAAAAACAAGATACATCTATATGATGCCTACAAGAAACTCACTTTAAACCCAAAGACATACACAGACTAAAAGTGAAGGGATGGAAAAAGATATTTCATGCAACTAATAAGGACAAAAAAGCAGGAGTTGCAGTACTTGTATCAGACAAAATAGACTTCAAAACAAAGAAAGTCACAAGAGACAAAGAAGGACATTACAGAACGATAAAGGGGTCAGTCCAACAAGAGGATATAACTATTATAAATATCTATGCATCCAACACAGGAGCACCAGCATATGTGAAACAAATACTAACAGAATTAAAGGGGGAAATAGAATGCAATGCATTCATTTTGGGAGACTTCAACACACCACTCACTCCAAAGGACAGATCAACCAGACAGAAAATAAATAGACAGAGGCACTGAATAATGTATTGGAACAGATGGACCTAACGGACATCTACAGAACACTCCATCCAAAAGCAACAGGATACAGATTCTTCTCAAGTGCACATGGAACATTTTCAAGAATAGATCATATACTAGGCCACAAAAAGAACCTGAGTGATTTAAAAAAGATTGAAATTGTACCAACCAGCATCTCAGATCAAAAAGATATGAAACTAGAAATAAATTACTCAAAGAAAATGAAAAACCCCACAAACACATGAAGGCTTAATAACATGCTCCTGAATAATCAATGGATCAATGACCAAATAAAAACAGAGATCAAGCAATATATGGAGACAAATGACAACAATAATTCAACATCATAAAATCTGTTGGATGCAGCAAAGGCCATGGTAAGAGGGAAATATATTGCAGTACAGGCTTACCTCAGGAAAGAAGAACAATCCCAAATGAACACTCTAAGCTCACAGTTAATGAAACTAGAAAAGGAAGAACAAATGAGGCCCAAAGTCAGTAGAAGGAGGGACATAATAAAAATTAAAGCAGAAATAAATAAAATTGAGAAGAATGAAACAATAGAATAAATAAAAGCAGAAGCTGGTTCTTCAAGAAAATAAACAAAATAGTAACCCCTTAGCCAGACTTACCAAGAAAAAAAGAGAGTCTACACACATAAACAGAATCAGAAATGATAAAGGAAAAATCACTATGGACACCACAGAACTACAAAGTATTATGAGAGAATACTATGAAAAATTATATGGTAACAAGCTGGATAACCTAGAACAAATGGACAACTTTCTAGAAAAATAAAGCCTTCCAAGGCTGACCCATGAAGAAACAGAAAATCTGAATAGACCAAATACCAGCAAAGAAATTGAATTGGTAATCAAAAAACTACCTAAGAACAAATACCCTGGACCATACAGTTTCACTGCTGAATTTTGTCAAACACTTAGTGAAGACTTAATACACATCCTCCTTAAAGTTTTCCATAAAATAGAAGAGGAGGGAATACTCCCAAACTCATTCTACGAGGCCAACATCACTCTAATACCAAAACCAGGCAAAGATACCACAAAAAAAGAAAATTACAGACCAGTATCCATGATGAACATAGATGCAAAAATATTCAACAAAATATTAGCAAACTGAATTCAAAAATACATCAAAAAGATCAACCATCATGATCAAGCGGGATTCATCCCAGGGATGCAAGGATGGTACAACATTTGAAAATCCATCAACTTCATCCACTACATCAACAAAAAGAAGGACAAAAACCACACAATCATCTCCATAGATGCTGAAAAAGCATTTGACAAAATTCAACATCCATTCATGATAAAAACTCTCAACAAAATGGGTATAGAGGGCAAGTACCTCAACATAATAAAGGCCATATATGACAAACCCACAGCCAACATTCTACTTAACGGCGAGAAGCTGAAAGCTTTTCCTTTAAGATCGGGAAGAAGACAAGGATGCCCACTCTCCCCACTTTTATTCTTTTTTTTTAAAACTACAATATTTTTTAAATTAAGGTCTTATTGATATACACTCTTATGAAGGTTTCACATGAAAAAACAATGTGGTTACTACATTTACACATATTATCAAGTCCCCACCCATACCTCAATGTAAGATGCCACAGATTCACTGTTTGCCTTCTCTGTGCTACACTGTTTTCCCCTTCATCCCCCAAACCATGTGTACTAAAGAAAATACCCCTCAATTCCCTTCTCCCACCTTCCCCACCCACCCTCCCATACCCCTCCCCTTTGGTAACCACTAGTTCTTTCTTGGAGTCTCTGAGTCTGCTGCTATTTTGTTCCTTCAGGTTTGCTTCATTGTTATACTCCACAAATGAGGGAAATCATTTGGCACTTGTCTTTCTCTGCCTGGCTTATTTCACTGAGCATAATATCCTCCAGCTCCATCCATGTTGTTGCAAATGGTAGGATTTGTTTCTTTCTTATGGCTGAATAGGATTCCATTGTGTATATGTACCACTTCTTTATCCATCATCTACTGATCGACACTTAGGTTGCTTCCATATCTTGGGTATTGTAAAAAGTGCTGCAAAAAACAGGGGTGCAAAAAAAATACAAAAAAAACAGGGGTGCATATGTCTTTTTGAATCTGAGAAGTTGTATTCTTTGGGTAAATTCCAAGGAGTGGGATTCCTGGGTCAAATGGTATTCGTATTTTTAGTTTTTTGAGGAACCGCCATATTGCTTTCCACAATGGTTGAACTAGCTTACATTCTCACCAGCAGTGTAGGAGGGTTCCCCTTTCTCCTCATTCATGCCAGCATTTGTTGTCTTTTGGATGGTGGCCATCCTACTGGTGTGAGGTGATATATCATTGTGGTTTTAATTTGCATTTCCCTGATGATTAGGGATGTGGATAATCTTTTCATGTGTCTGTTGGCCATCTGAATTTCTTCTTTGGAGAACTGTCTCTTCATATCCTCTGCCCATTTTTTAATAGTGTTATTTGGTTTTTCTGTCTTGAGGCGTGTAAGTTCTTTATGTATTTTGGATGTTAACCCCTTGTTGAATATGTCATTTACAAATATATTCTCCCATAGTGTAGAATGCCTTTTTGTTCTGTTGATGGTGTCCTTTGCTGTACAGAGACGTTGTACTTTGGTATACTCCCATGAGTTCATTTTTGCTTGTTTCCCTTGCTCGAGGAGATGCATTCAGGAAGAAGTTGCTCATGCTTATATTCAGGAGATTTTTGCCTATGTTGTCTTCTAAGAGTTTTATGGTTTCATGACTTACATTCAGGTCCTTGATACATTTTGAGTTTACTTTTGTGTATAGTGTTAAATAATCCAGTTTCATTCTCTTGCATGTAGCTGTCCAGTTTTGCCAACACCAGCTGTAGAAGAGGCTGTCATTTCCCCATTGTATGTCCATGGCTCCTTTATCATATATTAATTGACCATATATGGTTGGGTTTATGTCAGGGCTCTCTAGTCTGTTCCATTGGTCTATGGGTCTGTTCTTGTGCCAGTGCCAAATTGTCTTGATCACTGTGGCTTTGTAGTAGAGCTTGAAGTTGGGGAGCATAATCCCCCCAGCTTTATTCTTCCTTCTCAGGATTGCTTTGGCTATTCGGGGTGTTTTCGGCTCCATATGAATTTAAGAACGATTTTCTCTAGTTTGTTGAAGAATGCTGTTTGTATTTTGATAGGAATTGCATTGAATCTGTGGATTGCTTTAGGCAGGATGGCCATTTTGGCACTATTAATTCTTCCTATCCATGAGCACGGGATGTGTTTCCATTTATTGGTATCTTCTTTAATTTCTCTCATGAGTGTCTTGTAGTTTTCAGAGTATAGGTCTTTCATTTCCTTGGTTAGGTTTATTCCTAGGCATTTAATTCTTTTTGATGCAACTGTGAATGGAATTGTTTTCCTGATTTCTCTCTCTGCTAGTTCATTGTTAGTATATAGGCTGCAAAGGATTTCTGCATATTAATCTTGTATCCCTCTACTTTGCTGAATTCAGATATTAGATCTAATTGTTTTGGAGTGGATTCTTTAGGGTTTTTTATGTACAATATCATGTCATGTGCAAACAGGGACAGTTTAACTTCTTCCTGCCAATCTGGATGCCTTTTATTTCTTTGTGTTGTTTGATTACCGTGGCTAGGAACCCCAGTACTATGTTGAATAGAAGTGGGGAGAGTGGGTATCCTTGTCTTGTTCCCGATCTTAAAGGAAAAGCTTTCAGCTTCTCACTGCTAAGTATAATGTTGGCTGTGGGTTTGTCATATATGGCCTTTATTATGTTGAGGTACTTGTCATCTACACCCGTTTTGCTGAGAGTTTTTATCATGAATGGGTGTTGAATTTTGTCAAATGCTTTTTCAGCATCTGTGGAGATGATCGTGTGGTTTTTGTCCTTCTTTTTGTTGATGTGGTGGATGATGTTAATGGATTTTCAAATGTTGTACTATCCTAGCATCCCTGGGATGAATCCCACTTGATCATGATGGATGATTTTTTCGATGTATTTTTGAATTCGGTTTGCTAATATTTTGTTGAATATTTTTGCATCTATGTTCATCAGGGATACTGGTCTGTAATTTTCTTTTTTTTGTGGTGTCTTTGCCTGGTTTAGTTATTAGAGTGATTCTGGCCTCATAGAATCAATTTGGAAGTATTCCCTCTTCTTCTACTCTTTGGAAAACTTTAAGGAGGATGGCTATTAGGTCTTCACTAAATGTTTGATAAAATTTAGTGGTGAAGCCATCTGGACCAGGTTTTTTGTTTTTAGGTAGCTTTTTGATTACCAGTTTAATTTCTTTGCTGGTATTGGTCTGTTCAGAGTTTCTGTTTCTTTCTGCATCAGCCTTGGAAAGTTGTATTTTTCTAAAAAGTTGGCCACATCTTCTAGGTTATCCAGTTTGTTAGCATATAATTTTTCACAGTATTCTCTAATAATTCTTTGTATTTCTGTGGTATCTGTTGTGATTTTTCCTTTCTCATTTCTGATTCGGTTTATGTGAGTAGAAAGTCTGGCTAGGGGTTTTATCTGTTTTGTTTATTTTCTCAAAGAACCAGCTCTTGCTTTCATTGATTCTTTCTATTGTTTTATTCTTCTCGATTTTATTTATTTCTACTCTAATCTTTATTATGTCCCTCCTTCTACTGACTTTGGGCCTCATTTGTTCTTCTTTTTCTAGTTTCATTAATTGTGAGTTTAGACTGCTCATATGGGATTGTTCTTCTTTCCTGATGTAGGCCTGTATTACAATATACTTTCCTCTTAGCATGGCCTTCGCTGCGTCCCACAGATTTTGCGGTGTTGAATTATTGTTGTAATTTATCTCCATATATTGCATGATGTCTGTTTTTATTTGGTCATTAATCCATTGGTTATTTAGGAGCATGTTGTGAAGTCTCCATGTGTTTGTGGGATTTTTCATTTTCTTTGCATAATTTATTTCTAGTTTCATACTTTTGTGATCTGAGTAACTGGTTGGTACAATTTCAATCTTTCTGAATTTACTGAGGTTCTTTTTGTCACCTCGTATATGACCTATTCTTGAAAATGTTCCATGTGCCCTTGAGAAGAATGTGTATTCCGCTGCTTTTGGGTGTAGAGTTCTGTAGATTTCTGTTAGGTCCATCTGTTCTATTGTGTTGCCCAGTGCCTCTCTCTCCTTACTTATTTTCTGTCTGTTTGATCTGTCCTTCTGAGTGAGTGGAGTGTTGAAGTCTCCTAGAATGAATGCATTGCATTCTATTTCTCCTTTTAATTCTGTTAGTATTTGTTTCACATATGTAGGTGCTCCTGTGTTGGGAGCATAGATATTTACAATGGTTATATCTTCTTGTTGGATTGACCCTTTTATCATTATGTAATGTCCTTCTTTGTCTCTTGTGACTTTCTTTGTTTTGAAGTCTATTTTGTCTGATACAACTACTGCAACTCCTGATTTTTTGTCCCTATTAGTTGCATGAAATATCTTTTTCCATCCCTTCACTTTTAGTCTTTGTATGTTTTTGGGTTTAAAGTGAGTCTCTTGTAGTCATCAATAGACGTGTCTTGTTTTTTATCCATTCAGTGACTCTATGTCTTTTGATTGGTTCATTCAGTCCTTTTACATTTAGGGTGATTATCGATAGGTATGTACTTATTGGCATTGCAGGCTTTATATTCAGGGTTACCAAAGGTTCAAGGTTAACTTCCTTACTATCTAAGAGTCTAACTTAACTCACTTAATATGCTATTAGAAACACAATCTAAAGGTTCTTTTTTGTCTTCCTCCTCCATTCTGTATATATTAAGTATCATATTCTGTACTCTTTGTCTATCCCTTGATTGACTTTGGGGGTAGTTAATTTAATTTTGCATTTGCTTAGTAATTAGCTGTTCTCCTTTCTTTACTGTGGTTTATTACCTCTTGTGACAGCTATTAAACCTTAGGAACACTTCCAGGTATAGCAGTCCCTCCAAAATACACTGTAGAGATGGTTTGTGGAAGGTAAATTCAACTTTTACTTATCTGGAAATTGTTTAATCCCTTTTTCAAATTTAAATGATAATCTTGCCAGATAAAGTATTCTTGGTTCAAGGCCCTTCTGCTTCATTGCATTAAATATATTATGCCACTCCCTTCTGGCCTGTAAGGTTTATGTTGAGAAGTCTGATGATAGCCTGATGGGCTTTCCTTTGTATGTGATCTTATTTCTCTCTCTAGTCTGTCTTTATCCTTGAACTTTGCCATTTTAATTATTGTATGTCTTGATGTTGTCTTCCTTGGGTCCCTCGTGTTTGGAGATCTGGCATCTCCATGGCCTGAGAGACTATTTTCTTCCCCAGATTGGGGAAGTTTTCAGCAATTACCTCCTCAATGACACTTTCTATCCCTTTTGCTCTCTCTTCTTCTTCTGGTACCCCTATTATGCAAATATTGTTCCGTTTGGATTGGTCACACAGTTCTCTCAATATTCTTTCATTCTTAGAGATTCTTTTTTCTCTGTGTGCCTCAGCTTCTTTGTATTCCTCTTCTCTGATTTCTATTCCATTTACCATCTCTTCTACTACATCTAATCTGCTTTTAAATCCCTCCATTGTATGTTTCATTTCAGATATGGAATTTCTTAATGATTGAATCTCCATCTTAAATTTGTTCCTGAGTTCTTGAATATTTTTCTGTACCTCCATAAGAATGTTTATGATTTTTATTTTGAACTTGCAGGAAGATTGGTGAGTTCAGTTTCATTTGGCCCTTTTTCTGGGGTTTGTGAGATTTTGGTCTCAACCATGTTCTTTTGACTTTTCATATTTCTGTGTGTCACCCTCTAGCTCCCCGAAGCTCCAGCTCAGGGGAGTAGAGCTGGTGCCTGGGGGGAGGAAAGAGCTGTTTCCTGAATCCCGCCTGCAGTGCCTGTCTCCCGTATGAGAGTCAGTGGGCCAAGCACACAGGTGTAAGCCTCTGTGCTCTGTGTCTCTAGCTATTGTAGGTGGGGCCTCCCTTTCACTAGCCTGATGCCAGTGCAGTGACAGCCGGTTTGCGAGCAGATGCCGGCAGGCCAGTAGGAAGGCTCTGCAGGCTGCGTGTCACAGTGGGGAGCCTCGGAGCTGAGTAGCCAGCCATGGGGGTTGAGCGCCTGAAGCTCCTCAAAGTTCTCAATCTGCTAGGCAGAGCGCACCCAGACAACCTTGTCCCCCTATCCCTTCTTCCGCGCAGCAAGCTAGGAATCCTGTCAGATCGCCTGCCTTTCCCTTGTCCCAGAGCGTCCAGGTGTGGATCTCATCCTCCACAAACTGCAGGAATCTGTCTCTCAAGCACTCCACCTGCCCCAGCTCCCCATCCTCCAGATCACCACACAGTGTAGGTTTCTGCTCCCAAAGCAGACCTCCAGTGCTGGGTGTTCAGCAATTCTAGGTTTCCACCCCCTCCCCGCTCCATTTCTCTTCCTCCTCCCAGTGACCTGGGGTGAAGAAAGAACTCGAGTCCCGCCAGATCAAGGCTTTCTTATGTTACCCTATTTCGTGAGGTCTGCTCTGTTCCTGAGGTCTGTATGCAGTTGGTGCAGCCTTCTTTCCTGTTGCTATTTTAGGGTTAGTTGTATTAACTATATTTTCTCACTATCTGTGGTTTTTGGAGGAGTCTCTGTGTCACCTCTCATGCTGCCATCTTGAATCTTCACCTCCAGTTTTTTCTATATTAAAAATGATAGATTAAAAAAAATGATAGGTAGTACTCGTGATCAGAAAGTCTACAGAAGCCAGCCAAATGTTAGAAAAACTGGACCTTAGTTGTAGTGTTTTACAATACCTAAAATCTGTTTATTTCTTAGTAAGATTAGCACTACTTCATTTGCTAAAGGAATAACCTGCTTACAAAAATATAATTCAAAATTTAGACTTCCGAATGAATTTATAGCTCCTTTTTCAGTTCATATTTTTTCTTTTCTTAAATCAGAAAACCCATTTGATATAGAGGGGAGGCACCTATGTAGTCTGAAAGATTTTCTTTAACTGCCTGAAATTAACTGACTGCATCATAACTGTTTCAGTCCACGACCGTCCCTAAGAAGGCACTGAGAATTTTGTCAAGAACAAAGCCATTAAGAGTATTGTCTCTATTGTTTCATGTTTAGTAAACATCAGAATTTTAAATATATTCAATTAATTTATAACTGCAGCAAAAGCATCTTTAATAGAGGTGCTGAAACTACATATTGTAACACTGTTCTAAATTGGAAATGCTAAATATACTATTTCAAATACAAATAAATTAATATCTGTGATGAAACACACTTTTCTACAGTGATCTGGGAACAGTGTCATTTTTTTTTGTCTATTTTATTGATTAATTCCTTAACTAGTTCTACAATCATGGTAATAACACCCATATGCTTTTAAAAAAATGTGTTATACAGAATTACAAGACCATGGAACTAAGCTCAATCATACTTTAATTAGAAAACTCTTGTATTGTTATGTTTCTGTTAAAGGAAGAATGTGTTACTGTAATACTTTAAATGTAATGACTAATATAACTAACATTCAGGATTATGAAAAATTTAAATAATTTCCCTCCAGACCATTTCATTTCAAATTTATAGTTTGCTTAGTTAGCCGACCAAAAAAGGAAAAAAGATACTCATCCAGATGAGACAGAGAATTCAAAGCATAAATATAACATTCTTGGTAGTTCCCCTCCCAGTACCAGTGCAATATAAGGACGGACTAGTACAGAGCACCAGAGCAGCCTATTCCTATTGGGCTCAAGCCTCAGGGTGTTTCTTGAAGTCTTCTTCCAGTAAGGTAGTGTCACTCTGGTCAGGTAATGTGTACATCTCTCCATAATACTTTATCTTTGGTTCTTTTCTACTTGTCAGAAGAGTTGCAACGGAGCCATTTTGACAGGTAAATGTAATCCTTTGGCTGCTTTTACTAATGGGCAGCATGATTTCCTATTAAGCTGGCTGCTGTCCTACCCAGTGGCAATGTCCCATACATACATATAACAATTATCCCACAAAATTTTGGATATTCTTTTGGAGAACCAAAATCACGAAGCCTTTTAAATATATTTTGATGGTAGTTGGATCATAACAGAGGAACAGTTTTCACAAATGTTGAATCAGTTGCTGTTTAAATACTATGCTCTTAGTTTCCAGGTAAGATATCATTTCAGCAAGAGCAATAGCTGTATTCACCTCCTATTTATCCAAAAGTGAAGTTCCAGACAGAAAACAATGGACTCTTTAAATGCAAAAAGGACTTCTATCCTGTTTTCCAGGACATCTTTTTTCTTTCTTTCTGGTTTTATTGAGAAATAACTGACATATATCACAGTGTAAGTTTAAGGTGTGTGACATGATAGTTTGATTCACATATATTGTGAAATGATTACCATCATAGGTTCAGCTAACATCCATCTGCTTATAGATACAATAAGAAGAAAAGAAAGAATAAAGGTAAAAAAATTTGTCTTTGTGATGAGAACAAGGATTTCCTCTCTTAACAACTCTCCTTCATAACCACACACCCATTACTACAGTCGGACTGCTGTTCCAGGCAGTGTTTTCTCCTACTCCCAATCCATTAAAAACCTGCTAGTGTTTCTTCAAAATGAATCCGTTAAGCATAATTGGCTTAAAAATTTTGGGAAAGACTGTGGTGGCTAGGCTATACACATCCTCCCGTGAGCATTTCTTGATTTGTTTTCCTTCCAGCAATCACTCATCTACCCACCCACCCAAACCTGCCAGCTTGTTCCCTGTGAAAACATCCAACAACCATCCTCCTGAGGTTCTGCCCTGCCAGTCAGTCCATGTCAGGATCTGCGGGAGCGCTTTCTGGGCATTTCCCCTCTCTGCCTGCTAAGTTCCAGCACAGATTCTCCAACTTCAGGCTTTGGGCCTTTAACAGCAGAAAAATCTGCATCAGGATCTTTTGGTTTTGGTAATGGAATTGGAAGCTTAAAACCAAACACTTGAAAAGCCAGCTACATATAGTCATGTCCAACCCCGTGAAAAGAGGTATGTACAAATTTCAGGGTGGTCTTTGAGTTTAATTCACTGTGAAAACAGTTATTTCAGATCTTCCACGTATCTCCTCCAAATGTCCTACAGAGGATGTCTCACCAGCAGGCCAGTATCCACTGAATCATTCCGGGAACCATCCAAGGCACTACACCACCTTCTCTGCTTCCTGGAATTTCTTTATCATGAGGTGATCTGAACTCGAGTTTCCAAATAAGCCTTGTATCTTGCTGTTTTCCTTGTGAGAGGCCATGACCCACACCTGTACCTGCTCTGAGCTCCTGACTGCAGAAGATACAAGAGGTGTAGGAAGTTGTCTTGAGAAAAGGCACCAGGGAACCATAGACAGCCACAGGCCTGCAGCAGGGAGTCTGCCAATCTCTGACTGCCACAGCTGCTGGTTCCTGCACCCTGGGTGGCAGACCCAAGCAAAGCTTGACTGCATGAAGTCTGAGCAACTTCCCTCAAGGTATTTATGCATCCTCTGTGTTGACTGTACTGCTGTAAGGTCATTAATATAGCAAAGCCCTGCCCCTATTGCAGAACCAAGTCCTGTGGTTCCAAAAGTCATTCAGCAGCAAAGACGATCTTGAAACTCCTTGTTTATCTTATTCTGTAACAAATTTTCCATTTGCTTTTTTGTTTTGGGGTGGTTTACTGGTTTATTATAAAGGATACAACTCAGAGACAGCATCATGGAAGAGACAAATAGGGCAAGGTGTGTGGTGAGTGGGGTGTTAAGCTTCCCTGTTCTCCCCGGACCCACCACTCTCACAACTGCTGAGTTCATCAATCTGCAAATCATATGGTTTTAATTTACATGTCCCTGGTGGCTAGCAATGTTAAGTGTATTTTTTTTTCACTGTCTGTATGTTATTTTATTTTATAATTTATTTTGGATCATTAATCTACAATTACATGTGCAATATTATGATCATTAAACTACCCCCTTCATCAGGTACCCCCCACCAACTCCATTACTGTCACTGTCCATCAGCATAGTGAGATGCTATAGAATCACTATTTGTCTTCTCTGAGTTGTACAGCCCTCCCCATGCCCCCCCAACATTACATCTCCTAATCATAATGCCCCTTTTTCCCTCTTATCCCTCCCTTCCCACCCATCTTCCCCAGTCCCTTTCCCTTTGGTAACTATTAGTCCGTTCTTGGGTTCTGTGAGTCTGCTGCTGTTTTGTTCCTTCAGTTTTTTTTTTTTCTTAGCTCATATACTCCACATATGAGTGAAATCATTTGGTACTTGTCTTTTACAGCTTGGGTTATTTCACTGAGCATAATACCCTCTAGCTCCATCCATGTTGTTGCAAATGGTAGGATTTATTTTCTTCTTATGGCTGAATAATATTCCATTGTGTATATGTACCACATATTCTTTGTCCATTCATCTACTGATGGACACATAGGTTGCTTCCATTTCTTGGCTATTGTAAATAGTGCTGCGATAAACATAGGGGTGCATCTGTCTTTTTCAAACTGGGCTGCTGTATTCTTAGGGTAAATTCCTAGGAGTGGAATTCCTGGGTCAAATGGTATTTCTATTTTGAGTTTTTTGAGGAACCTCCATGCTGCTTTCCACAATGGTTGAACTAATTTGCATTCCCACCAGCAGTGTAGGAGGGTTCCCTTTTCTCCACATCCTCGCCAACATTTGTTGTTGTTTGTCTTTTGGATGTTGGCCATCCTCACTTGGTGTGAGGTGATATCTCATTGTGGTTTTAATCTGCATTTCTCTGATGATTAGCGATGTGGAGCATCTTTTCATGTGCCTGTTGGCCATCTGAATTTCTTCTTTAGAGAAGTGTCTATTCATGTCCTCTGCCCATTTCTTAATTGGATTATTTGCTTTTGGTTTGTTAAGGTACATGAGTTCTTTATATATTTTGGATGTTAACCCCTTATCGGATACGTCATTTATGAATATATTCTCCCATACTGTAGGATGTCTTTTTGTTCTACTGATGGTGTCCTTTGCTGTACAGAAGCTTCTCAGCTTCATATGGTCCCACTTGTTCATTTTTGCTTTTGTTTCCCTTGCCCGGGGAGATACGTTCATGAAGAAGTCGCTCATGTTTATGTCCAAGAGATTTTAGCCTATATTTTTTTCTAAGAGTTTTATGGTTTCATGACTTACATTCAGGTCTTTGATCCACCTTGAGTTTACCTTTGTGTACGGGGTTAGACAGTAGTCCAGTTTCTTTTTTTTTTTTTTAATATATAATTTATTTTATTATCATTAATTTACAATTACATGTGCAATATCACGATTATTAAACTACCCCTTCATCAGGTCCCCCCCACCAACCCCATTACAGTCACTGTCCATCAGCGTAGTGAGATGCTATAGAATCACTACTTGTCTTCTCTGAGTTGTACTGCCCTCCCCGTGCCCCCCAACATTACATCTGCTAATCGTAATGCCCCTTTTTCCCTCTTATCCCTCCCTTCCCGCCCATTTTCCCCAGTCCCTTTCCCTTTGGTAACTATTAGTCCGTTCTTGGGTTCTGTGAGTCTGCTGCTGTTTTGTTCCTTCAGTATTTTTTCTTTGTTCTTATACTCCACATATGAGTGAAATCATTTGATACTTGTCTTTTTCAGCTTGGCTTATTTCACTGAGCATAATACTCTCTAGCTCCATCCATGTTGTTGCAAATGGTAGGATTTGTTTTCTTCTTATGGCTGAATAATATTCCATTGTGTATATGTACCACATCTTCTTTATCCGTTCATCTACTGATGGACACTTAGGTTCCTTCCATTTCTTGGCTATTGTAAATAGTGCTGCAATAAACATAGGGGTGCATCTGTCTTTTTCAAACTGGGCTGCTGTATTCTTAGGGTAAATTCCTAGAATTGGAATTCCTGGGTCAAATGGTATTTCTATTTTGAGTTTTTTGAGGAACCTCCATACTGCTTTCCAAAATGGTTGAACTAATTTGCAGTCCCACCAGCAGTGTAGGAGGGTTCCCTTTTCTCCACATCCTCGCCAACATTTGTTGTTTGTGTTTTTGGATGTTGGCCATCCTCACTGGTGTGAGGTGATATCTCATTGTGGTTTTCATCTGCATTTCTCTGATGATTAGCGATGTGGAGCATCTTTTCATGTGCCTGTTGGCCATCTGAATTTCTTCTTTGGAGAAGTGTCTATTCATGTCCTCTGCCCTTTTCTTAATTGGATTATTTGCTTTCTGTTTGTTAAGGTGCATGAGTTCTTTATATATTTTGGATGTCAACCCTTTATCAGATACGTTTTTTATGAATATATTCTCCCATACTGTAGGATGTCTTTTTGTTCTACTGATGGTGTCTTTTGCTGTACAGAAGTTTTTCAGCTTGATATAGTCCCACTTGTTCATTTTTGCTTTTGTTTCCCTTGCCGGGGGAGATATGTTCATGAAGAAGTCGCTCATGTTTATGTCCAAGAGATTTTTGCCTATGTTTTTTTCTAAGAGTTTTATGGTTTCATGACTTACATTCAGGTCTTTGATCCACCTTGAGTTTACCTTTGTGTATGGGGCTAGACAGTAGTCCAGTTTCATTCTCTTACATGTAGCTGTCCAGTTTTCCAGCACCAGCTGCTGA
>JAVSCE010011868.1:0-18044 GCA_032199065.1 Smutsia gigantea
CAAAGGACTCACTATTTTTTCATTCCTCCTCTGTAACCCTGTTATGCCTTTGCCCACCATTCCATAACAACAAAAATGAGAGAGTAGACAAAAGGAATGAATTGATGATAAAAAGAGGAATGGAGAACACAGGCAGGGTTTTGCAGCAGAGATGAGGGTAGACAATAAGGAGACAGAAAGAACAAAATAGATCGCTGAGGCATAGGACAGAAATGGTCACATTCCATTTGCCTTGCTTGCATTTGGATGATACCATATATATCACCAGTATCTTGAATGACACTAAGCCCTGAAAACAACAAGAAGCCTTATATGTCAGGACCCCTCAAGTAATAGGCAAACTTCCCCATCCCTACTTAGTTTTATTTCCCTCTTTACAATGTGACATCATTAAAGAATTCCAACCATGAAGAAGAAAAACAAAACAGAATTTTTCAGTCCTTACTGGGCACCAATCCTTCATTCAGATACCCCTCTGTGCCTGGCAGGAGGCTGGTTTACCAGCACTCTTGAGATGGTAGTCTTATCTGTCTCCGTGTAGTGCAATTCCTTTCTTACCAGCAACTGTGTTCAGATAAATGATTGTTAAGTTCTGCTTCTGACCTGTCACCTCCAACGATCATTTTAAAATGGATTTCTATTACAAGATAAAATACAAAATCTGAGTCTGAATTTCAATATCCTGCCTACACAATCTGCTCACTGACTGCCTTCGTAAATATCTCTCCCACTATTTCAGCTCTTCTAAGAGAAACCCACCATTCCCTCCCTCTGTCTTTGATCTGTCTCCTGAGCCCCACAAATCATTTCCACACCTGAGCCTTTGCTTGTAGTTCTCCCTTCCACTTGAGCTCCTCTCTTCTCTTTGTCCAAATTCCAATGACTCTTCTTGACACAGTTTATGTCCTACTTTTTCTGACATGCTATCTTCCAACTACACTGTCCAATAACAACTTCCTAAGCCCCTGCTGCACTTCCTCAATGATGGCTTTATGTTACACTGAAATATTGGTATTGAACTTGCTGTGGGTGTATTTTTCTACTTAAAAGAAACAGAAATTTGAAGATAAATAGCCTTAGAGTCTTTTTTTTTAATTACAGAATCTGGTATGGCATGATAAACATAGCATGTACTTACAAATTATTAAATGACTGAGTACAGACTTCAAAATTCCTTTGCCTTGAATCCTGTAAATGTTGAAGGCCAAAATTAAGTTCGATAACCAAGTAATTCCAAATTATGGTTTTAGCAATAAGTCCTAAGGCCATACTAGTTTATAGATACATATATATGAGTTACTCAACAAGGTAAGATATGAATAATTTGCAAACTTTCAAACGTAAAATATAATCTTACAATTCCATACCATGTGTACTTAAATGAAAGAAAATTCATAATACCTTTTGTTGAGTTACAATACTCTGTACAAATTTACCAAAGTTTACCGCAAAATCTGTGGGATGCAGCGAAGGTTATGCTAAGAGAGAAGTATATTGCAATACAGGCCTACCTTAGGAAATTCATGGATAAGAAGAAATAATATTGTCAAAATGGCCATCCTGCCTAAAGCAATCTACATATTCAATGCAATCTCTATCAAAATACCAACAGCATTCTTCAACGAACTAGAGCAAATAGTCCTACAATTCATATGGAACCACAAAAGACCCAGAATAGCCAAAGCAATCCTGAGAAGGAAGAATAAAGTAGGAGGAGTTATGCTCCCTGACTGCAAGCTCTACTGCGAAGCCACAGTAATCAAGACAATTTGGTAATGGCACAAGAACAGACCTGTAGACCCATGGAACAGACTAGAGAGCCCTGATATAAGCCCAAACATATATGGTCAATTAATATATGAAAAAGCCATAGATATACAATGGGGAAATGACAGCCTCTTCAACAGCTGGTGTTAACAAAACTGGACAGCTATATGCAAGAGAATGAAACTGTATTACAGTCTAACCCATACACAAAAGTAAACTCAAAACGTATCAAAGACCTGAATGTAAGTCAATGAAACCATAAAACTCTAAGAAGACAACATAGGCAAAAATCTCTTGAATACAAACATGAGCAACTTCTTCCTAAACACATCTCCTTGGGCAAGGGAAACAAAATAAAAAATGAACAAAAGGGACTACATCATGCTAAAAAGCTTCTGTACAGCAAAGGACACTATCAGCAGAACAAAAAAGCATCCTACAGTATGGGAAAATATATTTGTAAATGACATATCTGATAAGAGGGTTGACATCCAAAATATATAAAGAACTCATGCACCTCAACAAACAAAAAGCAAATAATCCAATTAAGAAATGGGCAGAGGACATGAATAGACACTTCTCCAAAGAAGAAATTCAGATGGCCAACAGGCACATGAAAAGATGCTCCACATCACTAATTATCAGAGAAATGCAAATTAAAACCACAATGAGATACCACCTCACACCAGTTAGAATGGCCAACATAGAAAAGAATAGGAACAGCAAATGCTGAGGAGGATGCAGAGAAAGGGGAACCCTCCTACACTGCTGGTGAGAATGTAAATTAATTCAACTATTGTGGAAAGCAGTATTGAGGTTCCTCAAAAAACTCAAAATAGAAATACCATTTGACCCAGGAATTCCACTCCTAGGAATTTACCCTAAGAATGTCATTTCCCAATCTCAAAAAGACATATGCACCCCTATGTTTATCGCAGCACTATTTACCATAATAGCCAAATGGAAATGGAAATAACCTAAGTGTCCATCAGTAGATGAATGGATAAAGAAGATGTGGTACATATACACAATGGAGTATTATTCAGCCATAAGAGGAAAACAAATTCTACCATTTGCAACAACATGGATGGAGCTAGATGGTATTATGCTCAATAAGCCAAGTGGAGGAAGACAAGTGCCAAATGATTTCACTCATCTGTGGAGCAAAAGGACAAAGCAAAAACTGAAGGAAGAAAACAGCTGTCGACTCACAGAACTCAAGAATGGACTAACAGTTGCCAAAGGGAAAGGGACACTGTGGGGATGAGTGAGAAGGGAGGGAGAAGAGTAATAAGGGGCACACGTAATGTAGCCATGGGGCACTGGGAAGGCAGTATAGCACAGAGAAGACAAGTAGTGATTCTATATCATCTTACTACACTGATGGACAGTGACTGTAATGGGGTATGTGGTAGGGACTTGATAATGGGGGGAATCTAGTAACAACAATGTTGCTCATGTAATTGTATATTAATGATACCAAAATTAAAAAAAAGAAAAAAATTTACCAAAGTTTTTTTAGAAAGTAAGAATACATTTACCTGTAGTTAATATGTACATCACCCTGAGAATGAAAATTGTATTCTTACTGAACATAACAAGATAACAAAAATAATGAAAGACATGCAAACCAATATTTGTAAATTGAGGACTCAGCTTAACTCTTCTAAGGTCTGAAAGTTCCCAATTAAACTATTAAAGTAATTGGATGTGTTCTTAATTCTAGCATCAAAGAAACTACATATTGAAATAATTTTCACATATATAGTGATAGGAAAAACTATCTCTTCCTATTTTGTTTTTATAGTTTATGTAACAAAAAAGATGGTAATAAAAGGGCTTCTGCTATTTAGAAGATAAATGCAGCTAGACGATTTTCCCCTTTCTAATAGAAATTTCAAAAAGACCTCTCTTCTTTACCTTTCTTTTAACCACCAATAAAATCTAGAACAGAAGCCAAGAATAAACTTTACCTCTTGGTGAGTTTCGGGCATTTGACAATTACATATGTTGGTTCAACAAGTAGGCATTGATTGTTAACATAAGCCAGGAGTCTATAAACACTTATAAATATTGCATGCAGAAGAGAAGCTGCACTTAGACTTAGATGGATGATTAATAGTCCTGTTGTTGGTAATCTATTGTATCTATTCTGCATGGAAAAAGCAATTAGAAACACATTTCCGACTATCCCAGACAGACCTTAGATGCTTCATAGCGGAAAATTAAAATTTTAGACATTGCAAAGAGTATAATAAATGTATCTTCAGTCACCACATAATAATAGTACCTGGGGGACCTGGACAAGATCAAAAGCCACAATTTGATTTACCTTTCTTCCCCTTGATAATATATTTTTATAAAGCCGTGGAATTTTTTAATTGTGATAATGATTTGTGTGTGTGTGTGTGTGTGTGTGTGTGTGTGTGTATGTATCAGTCAATGTATAGGTGTATCAGCATGTTTGTGTCATGAGCAAGAGAAGAAAAAAGAGAAAAAAGAACTCCAGAAAAAATAAGTACTAATGCATTATAAATGGCAACTTTGATAACTGTAGCATAAACCCATATGCATGCAGATCAGGAGTATAAAACAGTCTGGAAATGAATTTTATTATCACATTTCCAGAGTCTTATTATAACCTTTGAGTAAAATTGATTTTTTTTAATATAGAAAAAAAAACTTTTTTGTATCCTTAGAGTTTTTCATTATATCCACTATAAACTAGATATTATAAATCGGGTAAGTAATTCTGAACTAAAAACTGCCATATCAGGTTTCTGTCTGGAAGAGAATTATAATTCGTGTTATTATTATCATCACTTATGCTGAGAAAATGCTCACATTCTAGGAAAACTTTAAAAAATCATTTTAAGGTGAGCAGAGACTATTGAGCTAAGTTCATGTTATTAAGAATCCATTAAAAATCCTTCACAGGCATTTCCTTTCTTTCCTTCTAAATTGCCATGAATAAAGGGATATTTTTACAGCAAAGAAATTGGCCCTACAGAGAGCACAAGGTCTGAACTCAACTGCTACAAAGAACTTTATCTTTTCTTCATTTTTACTTGTAACATGCTCACTCTACCAGAGTAATGAAAACAAATCAGAATGAGGATATACTGTTTTGGAATTATTAGGTTGATACTAATACTATTTTCAGAAACTCAAGGCAATTTTATATACTTTCAAATTTTAACTTCAAATTCTAAAAAGTATAATAGTAGAGCTTCCGATTTACATGAATGAATTTGCTGATATATAAATCCTAAACATTATGCAGTAACTTTTTCCTTTGTAGTCTTTCTTCTGTAACCCATATAGCAAAGCTTTTAATTGGATAAAAGTGAGCATTGAGGGTCATAGTAATGAATATCAAAGGGAGTGAATAACTGTTCCAATTTGCTATTGATCAAACTTGGAACTGTGGGGGTTTTTTTGGTATCATTAATATACAATCAATGAGCAACATGTGGATACTAGATTCCACCCATTATCAAGTTCCCACCACATATCCCATTACAGTCACTGTCCATCAGTGTAGTAGGATGCTATAGAATCACTACTTGTCTTCTCTGTGCTATACTGCCTTTCCCGTGTCCCCCGCCACTACATTATGTGTGCTAATTGTAATGCTCCTTATTCCCCTTCTCCCTCCCTTCCCACCCACCCTCCCCAGTCCCTTTCCCTGCAGTAACTGTTAGTCCATTCTTGGGTTCTGTAAGTCTGTTGCTGTTTTGTTCCTTTAGTTTTTTCTTTGTTCTTACACTCAACAGATGAGTGAAATCATTTGGTATTTGTCTTTCACGCCTGGCTTATTTCACTGAGTAAAATATCATCTAGCTAAAATCATGTTGGATTGTAGGATTTGTTTTCTTCTTATGGCTGAATAATATTCCATTGTGTATGTGTACTACATCTTCTTTATCCATTCATCTACTGATGGACACTTAGGTTGCTTCCATTTCTTGGCTATTGTAAATAGTGCTGCGATAAACATAGGGTGCATATGTCTTTTTCAAACTGGGATCGTGCATTCATAGGGCAAATTCCTAGGAGTGGAATTCCTCGGTCAAATGGTATTTCTATTTTGAGTTTTTTGAGGAACCTCCATACTGCCTTCCACTATGGTTGAACTAATTTACATTCCCACCAGCAGTGTAGGAGGGTTCCCCTTTCTCCACATCCTTGCCAGTATTTGTTGTTGTTTGTCTTTTGGATGGTGGCCATCCAAATTGGTGTGAGGTGGTTTCTCATTGTGGTTTTAATTTGCATTTCTCTGATGATTAGTGATGTGGAGCATCTTTTCATGTGCCTGATGGCCACCTGAAATTCTTCTTTGGAGAAGTGTCTGTTCAGATCCTCTGCCCATTTTTTAACTGGATTATTTGCTTTTTGGGTGTTGAGGCACATGAGCTCCTTATATATTTTGGGTGTCAACCCCTTATTGGATATGTCATTTGTGAATATATTCCCCATACTGTAGGATGCCTTTTTATTCTACTGATGGTGTCCTTTGCTGTACAGTTTTTTAGTTTGATATAGTCCCACTTGTTCATTTTTGCTTTTGTTTCCCTTGCCTGTGGTGATATGTTCATGAAGTTGTTCATGTTTATATTCAAGAGAGTTTTGCTTATATTTTCTTCTAAGAGTTTTATGGTTTCATGACTTACATTCATTACTTTGATTCATTTTGGGTTTACTTTTGTGTATGGAGTTAGACAGTAATCTATTTTCATCCTCTTACATATAGCTGTCCAGTTTTGCCTACACCAGCTGTTGAAGAGGCTGTTATTTCCCCATTGTATATCTATGGCTCTTTTATCATATACTAATTGACCATATATGCTTGGGTTAATATCTGGACTCTATTCTGTTCCACTGGTCTATGGGTCTGTTCTTGTGCTAGTACCAAATTGTCTTGATTACTGTGGCTTTGTAGTAGAGCTTGAAGTTGGGAAGAGAGATCCCCCCTGCTTTATCCTTCCTTCTCAGGATTGCTTTGGCTATTTGGGGTCTTTTGTGGTTCCATATGAATTTTAGAACTATTTGTTCCAGTTTGTTGAAGCATGAAATTTTGATAGGGATTGCATTGAGTCTGTAGATTGCTTTAGGCAGGTTGGCCATTTTGACAATACTAACTCCTCCCACCAAAGAGCATGGGATGAATTTCCATTTGGAAGTGTGTTTTTTATGTATTGTGATCACTATATTTGTTCTTAGATCCTAACACCCATCTATATTTTGGTACATGTTATAACAAAATTGATTTTGAAGAAAGAGAAAGGACAGTGATAAGAACAGGAGAGGAACAAGAGCATATTCTTACAATAGAACAGTGCACTTTCAAAAACACAATTTAATGCATATTTCCCCATGAAGTCTTCACTTAATTGTGGATACTACAATATTCCTTTTTGGAATATAATCCCTAGAGAATAAAGTCCTAAATTATCTATTTTTTATGTTAATCATACAGCATTTTTCCTAGTCTATGATGAAATCTGAAACAAAAAATATGTAAAATGTATTGATCAGTAAGAAGGATTTATCAGATGAACTAAAGAATGCTTGAGTCTATTTATAGATGTGTTTTTCTTGACAACTAATTTTAACTTACTAAGGGCTACTTCTACAAATAATGCTCCTTTGGTGCAGCTGTTTTTATCTGATTTGAACAGGGCTTTTCTTGATCTATAATCTTTACCTAGTTTTAGTATAGTAGTAAGGTCCAAGACTACATAAGTAGACTTTTTTGGGTTGCCTTGATATTCTGTGATTTTTCAAGCCAAGTAGATAGCCAAGCCAATCTAACTGCTTCAGTAGGGCCAAAAAGCTAGACTCAATGGCAATTATCAGTCCTCATCAGAAAACAGGTTGCTAAGACAAGGCTTCATTTGGAATAAACACCTCTTCTCTTCTCTTCTCCGGCTAGAGATTTGAGGGAGCTAGAGACATGGGTTAGGTATTGTGCATCTGTGACAGTTTTGTGGCAGAGCTGTATTCCTTAATTGCCCATCTAGCTGGGAGAAAGCTTTATTAGACACATTTATTGTTCCCATTGCAACTGGTGTAATGTAGTATTACACTCCAAGTCAATTGTGTGACTGTTTTTTGGGGGGATGTGTGAATAATGTGTCACTGAAATAGTGATTGGTTATTCTGACTATAGGAAGAATTTAATTATATTGATTTTGTGGCAATCTAATTGCCAAGAATTTGACTTATCTTACCAAAGTGAAATTGACCTGTAAACAGTTGATTTCATGTATCTGTTTTTTTTTACATGCAGGTACACATAAAAAGTATTTATTTTCTAAAAAATTGTGGTAAAACAAAATATGGCCACAGTTTAATCACAATTCTCAAGTGTGCATAAATGCACACAGCCTACTTCTGCTTCAGCTCATTCTTCTACATGCAATCCTTGTGTCATTTATAAAACTGCTTCCCTTCTGGACTCTGAAGGAAAGCAAAGCTTTGGGCCACTTTATCTCTGAGAATGATTCTATCCTTAGCAGCTTCCAATCCCTCTAGTGCTATATTTCTGAATAAATTTGTTTTCGTTCAGCGATATTTAGAGTACACAAACCAAACAGCATGTGAAATATTGCTCACCTGCAAAAGCTCTCAAAGGGCACTAAATGAGGTAACTATGCCATACAAAAATGATTGTTTCTGGGATAAGAGGATGAAACTACATGCAGGCAACACTCTCTAGGTAAACCTGAAATGAGTCATTTGACATATTTCAAGGGGCAAACTGAACAGCTCTGAAAAAGCTTGTTTAGTAATAGCAAAAAGGTGCAGGGGCTATGCATTGGTTAACTTAAATTGGTCCTACATTTGCCAACCCTAAATACTAGCTTTTTCTATGCATAATAACTTCCTTTCTTCCTTTCCTTCTTCATTTCTTCTTTCTCTCCTTCCTTCCTCCCTTCCTTTCTTTTTTCCCTTCATCAATGTCCCAATGCAAATCTCAGCTCCTGAAAGCATGTGACAACTCCTCCAAGTCCACTGTGCTTTCTTTTCCCTAAATCCCTATGGAAATGATATAGATGTTTAATTATACGTTACCTAATAGTGATTTCACATTATTTATTACCACTTTTTCTATGAGGTATATCACCAATAGGAAACTATTTGTATGTTGCTTTAAAAAATAGAAAAAATACAATGTCTTTATTACTCACCTTAAATATAATCAGTACCACTAGTTTTGAAGCCTTTGTGTGAAATATCTATTTATGTCTATCCCTCAATTTTCTATTAAGTTGTCATCTTCAATTTATAGGAGTTAATTTTATATTCCAAATAATCTTCCATCAGTTGTGTGTTGCAAAATCTTCTTTAGGTTTGTGGCTTTAAAATAATCCATTGTTTGAAAAGAAAACATAGGAAATTATTCTTCATGAGTTTAGGATAAGGAAGAACTGTTTTTAAATAAGACATAAAAACACAAACCATAAAGGAAAATAAAACATTTTACTACAAATAATGTATTTTAACTAAAAATAAGTGGAATAAAGAGAATGAATCATACCACAAAGCAATCATACCACAATTATACTTTCATAGATACTTTTTCTCATCAATCTGAAAATTTTCATTCTTTTCTGGCTTTTTTGCTGTTGAGAAGTGAACTATGTCTGATTGTCACTTCCTTGTAGGTCAACTGATCTTTCTCTAATTGCTTCTAAGACCTTCTCTTTTTTTCCTTTTTTCTCTGCTATTTTACCATGGTATGTCTAACTGGATTTTCTATTTATTAATCCCGCTTGAGATTCTTTGAGTTTGCTGAATCTGAGGAAGGGGATCTTACTGAAAATCTAGGATGTTATTTACTATTATCTCACTGAATATGCCCTTTCCCCTAATCTTCCTATTCTCAGCAACTCAAAATATAATTAGAAAGACCTTGGGCTTATTCATTTTATCCTTCCTGTTTAATGTTTCTTTATCTCTTTTTATTTTTGAGTAATTTTCTAAAGAACTATGTTCCTATTCATCAATTCTTTCTGTGGCTATGTCTAATTGCTTTTAACTTGAAGTACTGTTAAAATTTGAAATATTAATATTAGTATTTTATTTATTCATTTTAATAGTAGTATTGAAATTTTAATAGAAGTAGTATTTTTATTTTTAGAAGTTTAATTTGTGCTATTTTTCAACATTTTCAGGAAGATTTTTTTGAACTTTTTTCGTAACTTCAGTGCCATTCTTTTTCCTTTACATGTAAATGTATTTATTTTATATAGTTATCTTATGATTTCATTATCTGCAGTTTGGTAATCTGATTCTTTAATTTGACTTTTCTTCTGTGTTTACTTATTTCTTTTCTCCAAATTCCTGTGGGTAAACCAGCATGGGGCTGCACCTGATTAAATTTTTGTCCTCATAATTTTTAAAGCAACAATTAGTAAGATTTCACAGCACATGTGTACAATTATGAACCTATGGTTCAGATAGTTATTTTTTTCTGTTCTCTTTTTTTCCCCTTTCTACTCAGTCCCATTTCCAGGCCAAATCAGACAGGCATGCTTTTGAAGGATGGATTTCTTTATTTTATGTTTATTTTCCTGATTCACCTACTGAACATATGTCCTTTAGGACATATGTAGAGGATTCTGAGTTGATGCTCTTTTTCTGAGGCCTAGTGCTTATCCATTCCCCTGGTATGTGATCCTTCTTTTAATCCCTGGTGTGCGGTGTTTGAAGATTGACAGATGAGTTTCAGCCAAACATCAACTTTATTGCTACCATGTTCTTGTTTAATCATACATCTTTCTCTTTCTGGCTTCTATTTCCTTTAGAGTAATGCTAGAGCAGACATGATTTAACATACATATATTAAATGTTATAGGATTTTGTGTTCTGTCCCAGGAGTGGTTTCTCTTTATTGGTTCTATTACCTCTTAGTATTTTTTCCTTGGTGTAGATACGAATTTCATTAGGGCACAATAATTATATTGCCTTTCATTGAAATCTAGAGTATATCTTGCTGAAAGTTATGTATGTAGAAGGGGATTAATAAACTTACTAAAATGGATTAATTTTAATATTTACTCAATGGACTGGAAATGTTGCATGTAAGTTACACACTACTTGTGCTTATTAGAGATATGTTTCAAGTCAATATAATCTTTTTGTTGAGCACTTATTTATCTATAAGTCAATTCCTGTGATCACAAGAAGTAGTAACTGAGTTCAACTAGCTGAAAGTAGTTTAGTTGAATTGGATGCCCCCTAAAAGAGTAAAAGGAAATATCTTACTTTTTATTTAATTTGTTCAAATTAAAAAAAAATTTAAGGTGTTTGCCACAATCCTTGACACTAGAAACAATTTAAAAATTATGTGTGTCAGAACTAATTGGAGTGGCATACTCAATTGAAACAGTCGTTAATTATTTTTCACTGACTGGTAAAATCTTTAAATATATTTTAAAATATCTTTCTGATTTAAATGTAATATATTAAGTTGATTCTTTGGAGTTAATATAAAAGTTGTAATGTAAGTTAAGAGTCCTTCCAGAGGTTTGGGAAGGTTGACTGAATTCACACATTTGCTTTTAGGAAGAAAGAGCAAAGTTAGCTTCATCTACTCTGTGTAATAAATAATAATGTAAGACTTTGAATATGACTTGCTGATTTGAATTAAAGGGGAAAGCTGCTAATGTAACCTCAACTTTGTAAGTAGATTATAGCATAATATGTGATAGTCAACTAATTCACTTAGGTAAAACTGGCAGTGAAACAATCATATGAAGTGTATATTTATTGTTTACCAAGTCAAATAATGGTTTTAACTGATTTCCACCACTGAATATGTTTTCTGTGTTTGTTCTTAAAATAAGCTTGTTTTTATTTTTTAAATGTTTTACAGATGCAGAAAATTTACAAGAATATTTCCAAGAACCCTGTATATTATACATTTAGTTTCTTCTATTGTTATCATTACTGTGGTACATTTGTCACAACCAATGGACCAATATTGAGACATTTTAACAAAGTTGATACTTTAGTCTGACCTCCTTAGTTTTTACCTCTTGTCCTTTTCCTGTGCTGGGATCCCACACTCAATACCATATTACACTTGACCATCATGTCTCCTTAGGTTGCTCCTGACTGGCAGTTTCTCAGACATCCCATGTTTTTTATGATAACTTTGGGTTTTTAGGAGTACTGGGCAGGTAGTTTTTTTTACAATGACTTTGAGTACTGGTGTGTATGATTTTTTTTTCCCATGATTAGATTGAGTGTTTTGGTTTTAGGAGGAAGATGTCACAGGTAAAGTGCCATTCCCACCACAATATCCATAAAATGTCTTATCAATGATAATATCCTTGATCACCTGGCTGAGGGTAGTGGTTGCCAGGTTTTCCACTATAAAGGCATTATTTTTACTTACCTTTTCCATATTGTATTTGTAAAACAAAGTCACTATGTGCATCCCATACTTAAGGTTTGTGGAGTTGCATTCTACCCCCATAAGGAGGTAATCCCCATTGCTCTACTGACACTGGAAATATGGTGTAACTTATGTCCATTCCCAATTCGAAGAATTTAAATGATGCATAATAAATCTTTAAAAAATCATTTTAAATGGATTCCTGAATGGGTATAAAAGGAAATAATCTGTCAACATGAAATTAAAGAAAAGCAGGAAACCAAATGGTAAGGTTAGCTTCCATTTGGGGGGTTTCTTTTGAATCCTGGATATCATGCCTTTGATGGCAACAAGTGGGAAAAAAGATAAAATGTAGTCATCCAATTGGTGGACCCTGTGGTATGCAATCCAGCCCACCTCCACTGAAGAATAAGTTGGCCAAACTGCTGAGAGTGTTACCAGTTATAACATTATGAGAGAGTCGGGGACTATCCCACCAGAACAGATACTTCCAGGCTGGCCCGCACTCAGTGATACCCAAAAGCAATTGATGCTGGGGCATGAAGTCCCTCTTGGCTCCTCAGAACTTCCCTGGGGGCCATTTTCAATCCACCACTAAGACTGTCATGGGGCCTGCATCACAGATCAATGTACCCTCTGCATAATTCTGTCTTCTTTCTCTTCCTTACGAAGGGTTTGATCCCAAGGCTATTCCTTATTAAATGTCCAGCACATTAATCTCTCTCAGAATATATACTTCTGCAAAACATTTTCAAATCCATATATAGTCTTTTGTTATTTGCAGTTTTCACTTAATATTATGTTTACAAAATCCAACTATGCTGTTGTTTTCATGATATTTATACTTATTCCACCTCTTAATGGGAGAAGCAGCAAAAATCATATGAAAAAGGGAAGTACACAGACAAAAGGAATAATTTGAGGCCATTAATCTACTACAATTGAAGTCTTTATAAATAACATCAAATAGTTCTAAGTGTATTTTGAACTAACTTGAAATTGCCTAGCAATTCATAAGGATTCTATTACTGTGATGATCTATACTGCCCAGAATTTGAAATTATCTGACTGATTAATTTTTGCAGATCAAAAAGATATTAAGTGTGTCATTTTAGTATTGATTTACATTTCTTCCTGATTATTTATTTGGAATGTCATTTTTACGTATTTACTATTTACTATCCATATATTTTCTCTTCAATGAAATACCTTTCCTACCAGTTGGCTTGTTTGCTGTTTTCCTCACCGATTATAGCTCCTTTATATTCTGAAAACTACTTCATCAGTAATACATGTTTCAAATATTTACTTCAATATTATGTAGTATGTAGCTTAGTTTTTGACTTCCTCTGAGGTATCCATTGATGAAGAGAAATTCTTTATCAAGTATTACTTTTTATTCTAGAGATTTTGGTTTCTTATTTAGCAAACACTTTAACTTCAGATTAGAAAGCTATTTAATTATATGTTTCTTTTAAGTTTCAAGAGTTAGCTTTCACATTTAAATTCTTAATATGTGGAGTTGATTCTCTCAGAGTTTGTCTTCCTTTCTTTTTTATTGTACAGTAGTAGGTAAGTATCCAACTGTTTTTCCCACCCATTAAAGAAACCATTTTTTCTGTCCCTTTTTCTTTAGATTTGCCATTATATCTTTTTTTTATATAATTATTTTGGTATCGTTAATCTACAATTACATGTGCAATATTATAGTGATTAATCTACCCCCTTTATCAGATCCCCCCCACCAACCCCATTACAGTCACTGTCCATCAGCGTAGTGAGATGCTATAGAATCACTACTTGTCTTCTCTGGGTTGTACACCCTACCCGTGCCCCCCCAACATTACGTCTGCTAATCGTAATGCCCCATTTTCCCTCTTATCCCTCCCTTCCCACCCATCTTCCCCAGTCCATTACCCTTTGGTAACTATTAGTCCATTCTTGGGTTCCGTGAGTCTGCTGTTGTTTTGTTCCGTCAGTTTTTTTTTCCTTGTTCTTATACTCCACAGATGAGTGAAATCATTTGATACTTGTCTTTTTCGGCTTGGCTTCTTTCACTGAGCATAATACCCTCTAGCTCCATCCATGTTGCAAATGGTAGGATTTGTTTTCTTCCTATGGCTGAATAATATTCCATTGTGTATATGAACCACATCGTCTTTATCCATTCATCTGCTGATGGACACTTAGGTTGCTTCCATTTCTTGGCTATTGTAAAAAGTGCTGCGATAAACATAGGGGTGCATCGGTCTTTTTCAAACTGGGATGCTGCATTCTTAGGGTAAAATTCTAGGAGTGGAATTCCTGGGTCAAATGGTATTTCTATTTTGAGTTTTTTGAGGAACCTCCATACTGCTTTCCACAATGGTTGAACTAATTTGCATTCCCAACAGCAATGTAGGAGGGTTCCCTTTTCTCCACATCCTCGCCAACATTTGTTGTTGTTTGTGTTTTGGATGTTGGCCATCCTCACTGGTGGGAGATGATATCTCATTGTGGTTTTAATCTGCATTTCTCTGATGACTAGCGATGTGGAGCATCTTTTCATGTGCCTGTTAGCCATCTAAATTTCTTCTTTGGAGAAGTGTCTATTCATGTCCTCTGTCCATTTCTTAATTGGATTATTTGCTTTTTGTTTGTTAAGGTGCATGAGTTCTTTTTTTTTTAAATAATTTTTTTAATATAATTTATTTTATTATCATTAATTTACAATTACATGTGCAATATTACGATTATTAAACTACCCCTTTATCAGGTCCCCCCCACCAACCCCATTACAGTCACTGTCCATCAGCGTAGTGAGATGCTATAGAATCACTACTTGTCTTCTCTGAGTTGTACTGCCCTCCCCGTGCCCCCCCAACATTACATCTGCTAATCGTAATGCCCCTTTTTCCCTCTTATCCCTCCCTTCCCACCCATTTTCCCCAGTCCCTTTCCCTTTGGTAACTATTAGTCCGTTCTTGGGTTCTGTGAGTCTGCTGCTGTTTTGTTCCTTCAGTTTTTTTCTTTGTTCTTATACTCCACATATGAGTGAAATCATTTGATACTTGTCTTTTTCGGCTTGGCTTATTTCACTGAGCATAATACCCTCTAGCTCCATCCATGTTGTTGCAAATGGTAGGATTTGTTTTCTTCTTATGGCTGAATAATATTCCATTGTGTATATGTATCACCTCTTCTTTATCCATTCATCTACTGATGGACACTTAGGTTGCTTCCATTTCTTGGCTATTGTAAATAGTGCTGCAATAAACATAGGGGTGCATCTGTCCTTTTTCAAATTGGGCTGCTGCATTCTTAGGGTAAATTCCTAGGAGTGGAATTCCTGGGTTAAATGGTATTTCTATTTTGAGTTTTTTGAGGAACCTCCATACTGCTTTCCACAATGGTTGAACTAATTTGCAGTCCCACCAGCAGTGTAGGAGGGTTCCCTTTTCTCCACATCCTCGCCAACATTTGTTGTTGTTTGTGTTTTGGATGTTGGCCATCCTCACTGGTGTGAGGTGATATCTCATTGTGGTTTTAATCTGCATTTCTCTGATGATTAGCGATGTGGAGCATCTTTTCATGTGCCTGTTGGCCATCTGAATTTCTTCTTTGGAGAAGTGTCTATTCATGTCCTCTGCCCATTTCTTAATTGGATTATTTGCTTTTGTTTGTTAAGGTGCATGAGTTCTTTATATATTTTGGATGTCAACCCCTTATCGGATACGTCATTTATGAATATATTCTCCCATACTGTAGGATGTCTTTTTGTTCTACTGATGGTGTCCTTTGCTGTACAGAAGCTTTTCAGCTTGATATAGTCCCACTTGTTCATTTTTGCTTTTGTTTCCCTTGCCCGGGGAGATATGTTCATGAAGAAGTTGCTCATGTTTATATCCAAGAGATTTTTGCCTATGTTTTTTTCTAAGAGTTTTATGGTTTCATGACTTACATTCAGGTCTTTGATCCACCTTGAGTTTACCTTTGTGTATGGGGCTAGACAGTAGCCCAGTTTCATTCTCTTACATGTAGCTGTCCAGTTTTTCCAACACCAGCTGCTGAAGAGGCTCTCATCTCCCCATTGTATATCCGAGGCACTTTTATCAAATATTAATTGACTGTATATGTTTGGGTTAATGTTTGGATTTTCTATTCTGTTCCACTGGTCTGTGGGTCTGTTTTTGTGCCAATACCAAATTGTCTTGATTACTGTGGCTTTGTAGTAGAGCTTGAAGTCAGGGAGTGTAATTCCCCCTGTTTTATTCCTCCTTCTCAGGATTGCTTTGGCTATTCGGGGTCTTTTGTGGTTCCATATGAATTTTAGAATTATTTGTTCCAGTTCATTGAAGAAAGCTGTTGGTAGTTTGATAGGGATTGCATTGAATCTGTAGATTGCTTTAGGTAGTATAGCCATTTTGACAATATTTATTCTTCCTAGCCAAGAGCATGGAATGCATTTCCATTTGTTAGTGTCCTCTTTAATTTCTCTTAGGAGTGTCTTGTAGTTTTCAGAGTACAGGTCTTTCACTTCCTTCGTTAGGTTTATTCCTAGGTATTTTATTCTTTTTGATGCAATTGTGAATGGAATTGTTTTTCTGATTTCTCTTTCTGTTAGTTCATCGTTAGTGTATAGGAAAGCAACAGATTTCTGTGTGTTAATTTTGTATCCTGCAACTTTGCTGAATTCAGATATTAGTTCTAGTAGTTTTGGAATAGAATCTTTAGGGTTTTTTATGTAGAGTATCATGTCATCTGCAAATAGTGACAATTTGACTTCTTCTTTACCAATCTGGATGCCTTGTATGTCTTTGTTTTGTCTGATTGCTGTGGCTAGGACCTCCAGTACTATGTTGAATAACAGTGGAGAGAGTGGGCATCCTTGTCTTGTTCCAGATCTTAGATGAAAAGCTTTCAGCGTCTCGCCGTTAAGTATGATGTTAGCTGTGGCTTTGTCATATATAGCCTTTATGATGTTGAGGTACTTGCCCTCTATACCCATTTTGTTGAGAGTTTTAATCAGGAATGGATGCTGAATTTTGTCAAATGCTTTTTCAGCATCTATGGGGATGAGCATGTGGTTTTTGTTCTTCTTTTTGTTGATGTGGTGGATGATGTTGATGGGTTTTCGAATGTTGTACCATCCTTGCATCCCTGGGAAGAATCCCACTTGATCATGGTGTATGATCCTCTTGATGTATTTTTGAATTCGGTTTGCTAATATTTTGTTGAGTATTTCTGCATCTACGTTCATCAGGGATATTGGTCTGTAATTTTCTTTTTGGTGAGGTCTTTGCCCGGTTTTGGTATTAGAGTGATGCTGGCTTCATAGAATGAGTTTGGAAGTATTCTCTCCTCTTCTATTTTTTGAAAAACTTTAAGGAGAATCGGTGTTATTTCTTCTCTATATGTCTGGTAGAATTCAGAGGTGAATCCATCAGGCCCGGGGGTTTTTTTCTTGGGTAGTTTTTTGATTACCAATTCGATTTCGTCGCTGGTGATTGGTCTGTTTAGTTTTTCTGTTTCTTGCTTGGTCAGTCTTGGAAGGTAGTATTTTTCTAAGAAGTTGTCCATTTCTTCTATGTTTTCCAGCTTGTTAGCATATAGATTCTCATAATATTCTCTATGATTCTTTGTATTTCTGTGGGGTCCGTCGTGATTTTTCCTTTCTCATTTCTGATTGTGTTTATGTGTGTAGATTCTCTTTTTCTCTTAATGAGTCTGGTTAGGGGTTTATCTATTTTGTTTATTTTTTCAAAGAACCAGCTCTTGGTTTTATTGATATTTTCTATTGTTTTATTCTTCTCAATTTTATTTATTTCTTCTCTAATCTTTATTATGTCCCTCCTTCTGGTGACTTTGGGCCTCATTTGTTCTTCTTTTT
>JAVSCE010011869.1:0-125496 GCA_032199065.1 Smutsia gigantea
TTTATTCATTATTTTTTGGTAAATAAATTATTGGTTTATAATCTTTTCTCCAAGAGCTTTTAACTAAATTGTATTTGTATTAAGATAGAGAAGAATCAACTTTAAATTGCTGCTAGTGAATATGATAGGAGATCTCAAGCAGGTCCCAAGAGTTGCAAAAGCAAGAGAGGTTAACAGTATGATGAATTCATAGAATCTTCAGTTTCATTTCATTAAGATTACCAGATACTGGTATATAATCATATTCAAATATTAATAGAAAAAACATTTCATAGCAAATATAATCACTTTTGATTATCTATAATTATTTAAAATCAAGAAAATATCCAAACATTATGTGAATGTGTGAATGTATATGACCATAACAAGTCTAAAAATAATCAGATTGAGAAATGTACTCTACTTGTTACTCCATGTTTTATGAGCCATCAAAATATGTCATTTTTCTTACAGCTTTTAGAATCTATAAATTACAGAAAAAATTTTAGGAGTCTCATTACAAGAAAAAGGGGGAAAGAGTTTTACCTTATAGATTTTAGCTTTCACAAGAAAGAGTTCTATCAATGTAGGTGTACTTTCAATAGCAGTATTTATGTATTCCAGAGCAATAGATGGCTGACCAATTTTGTCATAATGCTGGGCCAAGTAGTACTGGACCCAAAGTAATGTGGTTGGTGGCTCCTCTTTTCCATCATCTTTAAGAAGTAGAGAGTGGGGAGAGAGGAGGAAAGAAGCCAAGGTTAGTCATTACATGTATTAAGAGAGTAACCACGACAAAATGGCTCTCTTTATTAATAAGGAAAGTAATCTGAACATTGTATATCCATCTAACTATAAAACCATCCCTAAATGTTTAAGATCTTTGGAAGGGGCCACGCTTTCTCTTCTGTATCAATATAGCCCCTACCACAATGCCTTATGTTTAGTAAGAACCTTATATAATAAATAAGGCAGATAAATGGGATCAAAGATACAACAAATAACCTAAAAAGGAAATAAAAGGAGTTGGGTAGAGAAGTTGTATTAGGACTATGAGAGTGTACCGATTATTTATGATAGGGAAAAAAAGAGAATTGAAAGAAAGTTTCCATTAATATGAGGTTTTTTTTTAAAAAAGGGCCTGTTCAGTTGGGTTTCTAGCTAATGTAGTACATTATACATAAATATACTTGTGATGTGATTATTTTTAATTTTAATGATTTTAATATTCTCAATATATTTTAATATTATGTTAATATGCAACAATGCATAATTTAGATTGAATAAAAACTATACCCAAGAAATGAGATAGATAAAATGTTTATTTTATATTATAGTTTATAATTTAACCTTTATCTACTCATAAGAGAACGTGTGAGTCAGATATACAACCCATACATTAAAAAATGCTTTTTAAAGACATATATCTAAAATCGGAGAACTGTTATTTGCTTTCAAAGAAAGCAAGATTGCTTATTTTTATCCTAGTAAAGTAGGATGGCTCAGTGGACAAATAATAGGAGTGGAACTCACCAACTCCCGATCTGATCTGCAACTAAAGTGCTGCATATTCTTGGGCATGTCACTGAACCTCTTCCACATTTGTAAAATATGTAGGAAAATGCTGATAATCAAAGGAACATCATGATGATTAACCAATGAAATCATGGCAATGCCTTCTAAAAAGTATTAAAATTAATCTTTGAGGCCTAGAAACAATAATCAACCCAATAGCAATGAGCACCAGAGGTCCCATACTGGGCTTCCCCACCCTGACAATCAGGGCTTCTTGGGAAATACAACTGATTCCAGGTGTACTCTGGGCCGCATAGAAGATGAACTGGAGTATCTTGTCATACCAAACTGCAATGAAGCTATCAACTACTGCTATGATATGTGAAGGCTGGACCATTTGAAACTGCAATGCTTTAAAACACTGAGTATGTCTGAATCCATGAATTCATAGTAATACCTTTAAAATGTGTATTGACCATCTTTGAAAGATGCTACTAAACCAATTCATTGTTTTGAAAACTAATAAAGAACAAAAAAACACAGGAGTAGCAGGGGAGATAAAGCAGCATTTATCTTTCTTTTCCTATACAAACTGAAATATCAGATAAGCAGATAAGAGATGAGGGGGAATTTCTCTTTTAAGGTAATAAAAAATGAATGATAGAGTATCACCAGTTTGTAATTCCTAACAGTTGCTAACATATAAACAAAATAATGGCATGCTTCTTGATGGAAGAACATACTAATATCTGTGAAATAATCTTACTCACCCCTTTTATATTTAAAACAAAACAAAAAGCAGCCAGCCAGAAGGAGCTGAATCTCATCAGGCCCCTGGTCAGACCTGTCCGTCCTTTCCATTAAGTCTTTGCAATGATGGGAATGCTTATGCCCTGTCCAGTATGGTCGGCCTAAGCTGTACGTGTCTGTTGAGCAGCACTTGAAACGTGGCTACTACAACTGAGGAACTGAATTTTTTATTTTATTTGACATGTATATTTTTACTAGTTACAAGAGGCTATAGCTATGAAGCTCGACAGCACAGATGTACATCCAAGTGTCAATTTGTAACAAAATCAGAGGACAGAGGAATAACATGTTGACAACAACATGAAAGTACATTCAGCAAAATCTAGACTATAAAAGAACTCAAGAAAACACTAATTTTCTTAACAAAGAGATGGAGGGAAAACCTACAAATTAAAAGAGAGTTAAGAAACATATCAACCAAACTCAAAATATAGATTTCACCTGTATTTTGAAAAAAACCTCAAAAACAAAGAGAAAAATTGACATTTATAAGGTAACTGGAAATGTCAGCATGGACTCTTTTCCTTTGTTATTAGGAGAGTATTAATGTTCAGGTGTGATGATGATATTATGGTTATGATCTTTAAAACACTAAAATATTCATGGATAAAATGGTGTGAGGAGACTTGCTTCAGAATAATATGGGAGTAAAGGGGAAGTAAAGAAAATGGATAAAATAAGTTTGGCCATGAGTTAAAAATTACTGAAGCTGGTGATGGGTAAATGGAGGATCATTACATTATTACATCTAGTTTTGTGGATGTTACTGATCTTCTGATTAAGAACTTCATAATACAGTAAAATTTTGAATATGTTTTTAAAACATAGAACTTGAGCACTTACCATTGGGGTGAAATAATCGGCAGCTTTTTAGAGAGGTTTCATAACCTACTACTAATTCTTCTATGATTGCCACCTAGGTACAAATACACAAGCACTTTAATAAAAAATATGGAGAGTTACTATTCTTGTGCAAAATGTGTTATTTACTATTAAAGGGCTAAATAAACATTCCAACACACACACACACACACACACACACACAAATACACATAAGCACACCTTTTTATAAACCTCTTAACCTAAATATAGACTTAAAAGCAAGTACACCATATGTTTTTGAAGGCCTGTATTAAGACACAACTTTCTAGAAACTTACTGGTAACTCCTTTCCTACCAGAAAATAATGCATCAAGCTGAACTAGAAATCAGGAAAAGACTGGAAAAGAGGTAATGTTGTGGATGATTTTTATCTTCATTTTTATCTCAATTCACATAAATGACACCCACAGTTAACATTTACTATTTACAAATCAAAAATTATTAAACACTATATGAAAAGAGAAATTCTGCAAATAGATGACAGCATCAGCACCCAATTTCATAATCCAGGAGAAAGTATTAGTAAAGCTGAAACATGAAACAGTAGGTGGGTTTCTGAGGTCCAGAAGAATGAGTGGCTGTCTAGGTTCTTGCTTCTCTTGAGTCATGACAACACTACTTGCTCCTGGCTTCGTAACAGATCTGTGAATATTTTTAATTTATTAATCTCCCTCTTTGCTTAATCCATCTATAATGGATTTGTTACTGTAGAAGCTCTCTTATATGACCTCAATTGACTCAACAGATTGCCACCAGCTCTCTGCATCACCCTCAGAAACTGAGGACCGCAACATCACGGCTGGGTTATTCGGCTACGCCTGTGTCTTCTGCTCCCACAAGTGGAGCTACATGCTCACTAAGAGTTTTGCTTTCACAAACCTGTTTCAATCAGTTGCATTTATTATCATCAGTGCAGAATTCAATTCAATATTATGTAAATTAAGAAATGAGAACAAAAAGAAAGAACTGTTTCAAGTTGAATACTGTGGAAAGACTCAAGGATAAATTATTATATATTTTTCATCAGTTTAGGTTTAAATGAGACAACCATAAAGAGAAAAATGTTACAAAAATATAGGAGTCACAATATAAGTTGGTCACAGGCACAACAGTACAACATGGAGAATACAGTCAATGACTCTGTAACATCTTTCTATATTGATAGATAGTAACTGCACTAGACCAGATTTAATAATATGGGTAACAGCTGAACCACTGTGTTGTACATTTGAAACCAATGTAAGATTATGTACCAACAATACTTCAATTAAAAAAATGTGTGTGTGTGTGTACACAGCAGTCTACAATCATCTGCTGCTTCACAAGCATCAAGTTCTCACTTCACTGAAACTGGAAATAACAGACCACATTTTATGATGTGATTTATTCAAGGGGAAAAAAAAGGGAAACAGTCTCAACAAAGCCCCTACCTTGGGCTTCTCAACAGAAGACTGGCAAATAAGTGCACCTTATGTGCTTTAGGTTGAAGTGCTTAGCATGTTTACTTTGTTCCACCTTTGATTTTTCACTGTACCTAACTTTTTTAATCCAACCAACATGTATTGACATTGTACAACACTATATTTACAAGCAAAATAATCTGATTAAAACACCCTCTTAATAAGCATTATGAATATTATAATACACAGCTGAAAGAGTTAAGCTGACTTGCGGGAACAGCGAACAAACTCTTCTAACAATACTTTTTCTACCAAATAAAAAAGGAGAAAGATTACTAAACTAAAACTTGTTTTAAAAAAAAAATCACTCTGACTTTCACCATGAGCAGGGATTAGAGGAAATACTGAAGAGATCACTACCTTATCAAATTTTTCATACCTACACTGACTCACTAAAGTATACAGCAGAAACAAAAGACAGAGAAAACAAGTAAGCACTAAGATAATTAGCTAAAGAGAGAAGAGGATGAAAAGGAAACAAGAGGCACAAAAGCGCTAAACTGCAAGGATCCAGATTCACAAAATGTACACTATGTGCAAAGATAATCAAGCACCAGTTATTCCAAGTACCAAGCAAAGAAATCATACCAAAATAAAATGTTATTTTGCTTTACCTTTTCTTTATCTTTGTATAATGACCTCAAAGTATTGAAGACTGGTGGACAACCCTTGCTGAAGTTCATCCTCAGAAACTTATCCAAACACTCTTTAAACTTCTCACCTTAGAAGAAAAAAATTCTGTTGCGTTACATTTTAGCTAGACAATGCTAACAGTGCATACTTTAAACTTAACATGCATACTCATATAATTAAAACCAAGAAACTGGAAAAGCTTAACATCATTTTCACTCCTTGTCAGTAATTCTAACTTACCAGATAAAAAGTTTAATGGCAGTCTTCTTGGAACCAGGCCCCTCGGATATTTAGTCCAGGCCTCCTCATAAATTTTTAGTCGTTCTAACATATTAGCTGCAGACAAAAGAAGTTCTTTTTATGTATAATTATAACTTGAATATTTTTGTAGCAAATTTCAAATTTCTTAAAGTATATAAGAATTATATTCAACAGAAAACTTGAAGAGGGTTAGAAAATCATTTAAATCTAACTACTTAATATATCAACAATCATTTTAGAATACTTTCTTCTAATATTTTCATATTTTAAATGCCTATACTCATGTAAAATACATAACTTTATCTTGTCTGCTTTAGGTAACCTTTCAAAATCTGTGGACTCCTTTACTTTTTTAACTTCCGAGAAAGGCTCAGTCATTATGTTTCCGTATATGGCTTCTCCACTATTCTCTTTAGCCTGTCCTCTAACTCCTCTCCTCTGACTTATTTTAGACCTTCTGAATCTATCCCCTATCTTCCTTTTCTCTGTATTTATATTTTCTCTTTTACTCTCAGTTGAGAGCTTTTCTCAGTTCAATTACTAATTTCTCCTCAGTTGTGGCCTCTCTTCTTTTCAATCTGTTAAGCTTTTATGTCAATAAGTAGGTTTTCCATTTCCCAGACTCCTCCATGGTACTTCTTCATAACTATTCATATTTCATAGCTGCAATTTCCTCTCTGGATCTTAGAAGGTTCCTCCATCATCTCTATTTTCCCTTTGGCTGGTACTGATGATTACTATTCCTGCGCTGATATTCCTAGGAGAGTATCATATTCGTTGTTACAAGATTTCTCTTGCATAATACCAATGTATCAGGAATAGCTCACTACTAGTCTTAAGGAAAACAGCTTCAAATCAAATCATCTTGGCTAAGGACTCTTCCTGCTTTGCAGAAGATATGTTTCTGGGCCTGTCCTTACCAGCAGGTCCCATTCATGGGAGACAATGATGAGGGCCATGAGGGCAGGAGGGAGAAGAGAGTCTCTGGACCCAAGTTTTTTGGAGTGAGGGAAATTTAGTCCCACTCCCCACATAGGAAACAGTGCTGCTCTTTCGGCTTAACTACACCGGCATTATGCCCCTGGCAGGCTACTCTGATGTAGCCACAGGTTACAACAGAAGTTACGCTTGCTTCTTCCCTTCAGGGTGCTGTCTCCTTTTCTGTCAGTGGAAATTTCCCCTTCATGTTTTTTATGCTGCCATGCATTTGTGTATATTTAAAAGTTGTTTCTCAAATTCTCTTGTGAACGATTTCTATTTGTAGTAGAAGACAGGTTTCAGAAAATGTCGGTCTGCCATAGTAAATGAAGTTTGCAAATGCACTTTTGTATTCAGATTAACCACTATTTTTCTAGTTATGCTTTTCAATAGATTAATAAGATACATATTAGCAAAAGCAATTAAAACTTAGTAAGCCTTAAACAATGCTACCTGGATTGAGTGCCTTTTCCAAACCTTTGTAATAGGCCCAGTTTTCAGGATTTCTCTCTTGTAACCCCCTATAAACATCAGCTGCATCTTCCAAACGACATAATTGCAACAGAAGTTCCCCTGATTAAAACAAAAAAAAATCAAATTAACTAAAATCAACTTCAGAATATACTTTTGACTTTTCTTCAAACTTTCTCTTAAAACCTCTTCAATGTTGGGAAATAAATGGATTTGACATCTTCCTGAATTCTGAGTTCCCTTCAAACAAGAATATTTCCCATGTTATTTTATTGTCTTTCCTTACCTGAAGTTTATATTTAGAAATGTCATTTTCATCACATCCTCAATTTATTCAGGTATTTGTCTAATTCTAGGCCAGCTTCCCAAATTCATTGAAGAGTCACCAAACTATTATTCCTGACATCATACAATTTCAACCTCCAAATTAATGACTTAATCCAATACCCTACTTGCCTTATGAACCTTTCAACAACTATAACATGATTCTGCTATAGCAGCCCATAATCATGACCACAGTCAAAACCTGCTATTTCTCTCTCTTCCAACTACCAAATAAGCATCTTGCTTTATGCGTAACTGTCCCGTCTTTCTTACTGTTGTCTCACTAATCCTTTAGAGAAAAACCATCTCCTTTTCTTCAGGACTTCCAACAACTCAGATTCATTGCTTGTTTTCTCTGGGCCGCATGACCAATCGCATCCCTGAATGACATGAGCAACCCCAAATACCAAAATCAATCTCAAAACCTAGGTTTCCTTGTTTATTAATCTTAAGGCCTGGAATATCCCATCCCAATTGCTTGTTTACTCCACACCTTCTCATAAAAGGAAGCAAGTTGTCAGATGAATAGACAGAGGCACGGGTTTCACTAGAAACAAGAGCTCCAAACTCACATAAGTCTCAAACACTGCCCAGGAATGCTTTTCCTTATCCTTAATGGGTTTCCATTTACCAAAGGTATTATTTTCAAGTGAAGACTTCATCTTTCCGCCCTTTGTTTTCATCAGATAATAAAAATGAATACTTACTAAGCGTTCACTCTGTGCCAGTAATTTTCAAATGTTTCACATGTATTAACTCAATTCTCATAACACTGTGAAATAGATGACTATCATTTTTATCATTTTAAAGCAGAGACAAGTAAATTTGCTCAGGATCTTTCAGATAGTTCACACTGGAGTCAGGATTTGAACCCAAGCATTTGGCTAAAAAGCCCATATGAAAGTCTACACCAGTGGTTCTCAACCAAGTGCCCAGTGGACACTCAGCAATACCTGCAGACATTTCTTGTCGTAGATGTAAGGGGTGCGGATGCCACTTGGGATCTGACAGGTGGCAGCTTGGGATGCTGCTAAATATTCTCCAACACACGGGAGGAGACTTCTATCCCCAACAACTTGGTCCCAAAATATCAATGGTGCTGAAGCTGAAAACCTGCTCTACACTAACCAAAAGCCTACTTCACCAAGAAAATAAAAAATACCCTGCAACTTTTCTTCCCTACACCACAGTCATTCATCATTTCCTTCCCTTAATTTTTCTCGTTTCTTTGTAGAAGGAAGTGGTTGGTATGGGAATTAACAATAAACTTTCTGCCTAACTTTGTCCATTTACCCACTCCAGGGATTTCCCAAAATTTCTTGACCCCTCCCTCCCTTGACTACCAACACCTTTATTACTGGTATTTTCAAAGACTGATGACTCTACTCTTAATTCCCTTCTATTCTCTCCATATACCTTGTCCCCAATACCTGACTCACTGTGTGTATTCAAAACATATTTTGTCGAATGAACTGATGGCTCTGTTTTCTATTTCACTAAGAAAATGGAAGCAATTAGAAGAGAACTCCCAAATCCTAACTATATTTACACGCTTAGTTGCCCATATACTCTACCATCTCTTGCTACTGTAGATGAACTATTCATGTTGTTACCTAAGGAAAATCCTTCACCTTATCCACCAGATCACATCTTCTTTATCAAATATTGTTTCTACTCGATTATTCTCCAGTGAACATATGCACATGCTGTGAAAATACTTCTTTGGATTTGTATCCCATTTCATCCACCACTACCGAATATCTGTTTCCCTATACAAGAGAATCCCTTGTATGAGTCATTTATGCATGCTATCATCAATTCCTCTACTTCCAATCCCATTCAAATCTGCTTGTTTTGTTTGTGCTTTTACCTCCTTATTCCAAATAACGAGAAAGTGCTACTCTTAACATCATCAATGACTTCCAAATCGCTAAAATCCTTTGGTCAATTCTGTGTCCCTACCTAAATTTGATTGATCTTGTCATTCTTCCTCACTAATAAATTTATCAAAGTATCAAATGAAATATTGTACTTAAAGAATATTTCAAAAACTATAATGTTTTTCCATAAAGAGACTGTCTTATAAAATTAAGCAACTGCCTCCTGTGTTTTGATCAAAGCCTGTAATACTTTCAGATCAAAGACACTTTATTTAAAGCAAAACATTTCACTGAGTCATCCCAATGATTTTATTGTTTACAATTATTTTTTCCTTCATCAACAATATCCATAGTTTTTTTCCCACATTACAAAGTATTTGAAGTGCATGAGTAAGAAACACTCTATCATCAAAAAATGAATTATATGCAATTATCAGTAGCAACTAGATTTTTCAGCCTTGCTCTTTATTATTCTAATTATTATAATAAATGACAAAAAAAAAATACCTTTGGTTTCTTCTACAGCAAGTTTATCACAAATCTGCTTTTCATAGGTACAAAGATGTTCCAGGGCTTCTCTATAGAGACCTGCTTCCCGAAGAACTTGATTCTGATATAAAAGGAGTTCACTATATTCATAATCCACTTTATCGGGAGATGTCTATATATGGATATAAGGAATACTAACAGTAAGAATTGTTTTCATATTAGAAAATTGTTTACACACTCAAATATTTACAAAAAGTCAAATAATAATACCTGATTGATAAATCATTTTTTTAAAATTCCTGAATATCTGTCTAGGGAGCAACTAAGTCAATAATGACAATATTAACTTATATCTCATTGAATAAGAATCCAGAAGTCCTTACATAAGTAAGTACACAGGGGAGAAAGGAAAGTTCTTACTTAACAGTAGAATGTCAAACAATAAGTTAAGAAAAAATAAAGAGAACTATCATTTTGCAGTCAGTATTCTTCAATAGTTGATTCAGGCAAGAATCATAATGAATGCTAAATACCAGTGGTGAAAGTTTGATAACGAACAGGCTATTCAGTCTCAAATCATTTATTAATAGAGAAAATATAATAAGTTTATAGTGAAGAAACATGGCAGACACCATCTTAACCAAGCAACCAAATGGACAAAAAGGTATCATGTGCCTCTTAACGTGATGAACTGAGAAGGGCTCAACATCACTTCTGCGGTTGCCTACCGAAAAGTGCGAAACTCTATCTAATAATGAGAAAACAACAAATCCAAACTGATGAACATTTTACAAGTACACTGAACTATTCAAAAGTATCAGTGTAATCAAATACACAGAAAGCCTTCAAAGCTTCCAGATTAAAAGACTGAAGAGAAATGATAACTAAATACAATGTATGATTCTAAACTGGATCCTGAAATGGAGGAAAAAAAGTCCTAGAAAGCATATAAACAGGACAATTAGAAAATTCTGAATATGAAGCTGTGGATTAGATAACTGTCTATCAATGTTATATCTAATTTTTTGATAATCTATATTAAGTTGACAACTGTATAGTTATTCTTAGGAAATATCACGCTGATGCACTTAAGAATAAAAGGGCGTGGTGTCCACAATTACATTCAAATGTTTCACGAAGAAAATGTAAATAGACGAGATGAAGAGAATGTAAAATAAATTTTAAGAGATTAAGTGTTAATACCAACAATTAGTTCACATGAGTCAACTCCTATATGCAGTTCTCTGTACTATTCTTGCAACTTTTTTTAAGTTTGAAATTATTTCAAAATAAAAAGTTGCCAAGACTATGTACACTTCTTTTTTTTTCATTATACTTAGAATCAGACCGAGTTTACTGGGTTTGGCTTCTGGTTGTTACCTGTTGTGTTTTCCTAAATTCTTCTAAAATCTTTGCTGCCATTTCATAATCTTCTAATAAATGGTAAGCAATAGCATAACCAATCCATGATGCTCTCTGTGCAGGTCGAAGCTGAAGTAATTGATATCTCGTTTCCTTAAAGGGGAAAAAAACCACTTTTTCTAGGTTTACAATGAAAGCACATGCTCCTTAAAAGGGTCATATTAATTTACCCCATAACACTGAGCAATTGGCAACACAATGCTGGGAAGAATAACAGAAAATAGTTTCAAACATCATATATTGTGTAATTTTATAGAAGCAAAAAAAATATTTGTTAAGAAGCCCAATGAAATCTCCATGGTAATCTTGTTAAGACCAGGTATGCTTTACTATTTTCTGATCTACTTTAGGAAGAGAAGGATGGAAAAGATAGTACAAAGGAAAAATTTTCTTAAAAATTCAGTGCCCAACTACTGAGTGAAGATCTAGAGAGGAACAATTCAGCAGGTACTCTATGGAAAAAAAAAAGAGGGACTAAATAGGTCTGATTTAATAGGCTAATTTAAAGGGTAAAGTGTAGCTACAAAGACAGATACTGGGCTTAACAGAGGTAAAAATAAACAAAAAAATTTGCTTTCCATAAAAATGTGAGAACCAAAGGTTATATTTACATATTAATACCAAAGGCACTGTCAGAGGAATATTGTTAATTTTCACTGACTGACTAACTCAACTCTGTACAGTAATTCAAAGTAAAATCATTCATTTTATAAACCTGACTAGTTCAATCATAACACATAACCACTATTGGGGAGAGGGGAATAAAATTCAATTTAATTCTTTTTTAAATGGAAAATTTGGTTATCAGAAGTACTCAAAAAACTTTTAAATATTTTAACAGTATTTTATTCTTGGAATAAAAATATTCTCTATTTTACTTACCCTATAACCCTCAAGATCTCGCATTTGAATCTGTAGTAAAGAAAGGTCTCTTAAGATTTGAAGATTGTCTTTATCCCACTTTAGCGCATTTCTGTAACACTTAATGGCTTCATCGTATTTCTTGTCTGACCTCTGAAGTAGGCCATAAACATGCCAACCTAAAGGGTTTAGTTAAGGTTACAACCTACATGGTCAAGAAATAATATTCCCCAGGAAACTCAGAGAACTACAGCTATTTATAAAATCATAAGCTTATAAAAAGAATAAAAGGTAAAAGGTAGGTCAATACAGTAAAAAAAAAAAACAAAAAAACAGTACAGCTCTTTGAGCCAAAGAAAATAGTTCTAGCCTGACTTATTAGCTCTGTGACCTTGGACAAGTTATTTACTCTCGTTATATTTCCTCAATTACAAATGTAAATAGAAACTCTATAGAGCAAAGCATAATAGTTTGGTGACTAAATGGAATAACATACATAAGGCACTCAGTGGCTGGCACAAAATAAATGCTCAATAAATGTTAGGAATTTGTTTATTTAGATATTTTTATTTTGGTATCATTACTCTACAATTACATGTGCAAACATTATGGTTACTAAACTCCCCACTTCATCAAGTCCCCCCCACATATCCCATTTACAGTCAATGTCCATCAGCGTAGTCTCTGAGTTGTACAGCCCTCCCCATGCCCCCGCTACATTATGTCTGCTAATCGTGATGCCCCTTTTTCTCCCTTCTCCCTCCCTTCCCACCCATCCTCCACAGTCCCTTTCCCTTTGGTAACTGTTAGTCCATTCTTGGGTTCTGTGAGTCTACTGCTGTTTTGTTCCTTCAGTTTTTTTCTTTGTTCTTATACTCCACATAAGAGTGAAATCATTTGATACTTGTCTTTTTCTGCCTGGCTTATTTCACTGAGCATAATACCCTCTAGCTCCATCCATGTTGTTGCAAATGGTGGAATTTGTTTTCTTATGGCTGAATAATATTCCATTGTGTATATGTACCACTTCTTCTTTATCCATTCATCTACTGATGGACACTTAGGTTGCTTCCATTCCCTGGCTATTATAAATAGTGCTGTGATAAACATAGGGGTGCATATGTCTTTTTCAAACTGAGCTGCTGCATTCATAGGGTAAATTCCTAGGAGTGGGATTCCTGGGTTAAATGGTATTTCTATTTTGAGTTTTTTGAGGAACCTCCATACTGCTTTCCACATTGGTTGAACTAATTTGCATTCCCACCAGCAATGAAGGAGGGTTCCCCTTTCTCCACATCATCGCCAACATTTGTTGTTGTTTGTGTTTTGGATGTTGGCCATCCTTACTGGTGTGAGGTGATATCTCATTGTGGTTTTAATTTGCATTTCTCTGATGATTAGCAATGTGGAGCATCTTTTCATGTGCCTGTTGACCATCTGAATTTCTTCTTCAGAGAAGTGTCTATTCAGATCCTCTGCCCATTATTTAATTGAATTATTTGCTTTTTGTTTGTTGAGGTGCTTGAGTTCTTTATATTTTGGATGTCAACCCCTTATCGGATATGTCACTTATGAATATATTCTCCCATACTGTAGGATGTCTTTTTGTTCTACTGATGGTGTCCTTTGCTGTACAGAAGCTTTTCAGCTTGATATAGTCCCACTTGTTCATTTTTCCTTTTGTTTCCCTTGCCCGGGGAGAGATGTTCATGAAGAAGTCGCTCATGTTTATGTCCAAGAGATTTTTGCCTATGTTTTTTTCTGAGAGTTTTATGGTTTTATGACTTAAATTCAGGTCTTTGATCCATTTTGAGTTGACTTTTGTGTATGCGGTTAGACAGTAATCCAGTTTCATTCTCTTACATGTAGCTGTCCTGTTTTGCCAACACCAGCTGTTAAAGAGGCTATCATTTCCCCCTGGTATATCCATAGCTCCTTTATCATATATTAATTGACCGTATATGTTTGGGTTAATGTCTGGACTTTCTATTCTGTTCCATTGGTCTGTGGGTCTGTTTTTGTGCCAATACCAAATTGTCTTGATTCCTGTAGCTTTGTAGTAGAGCTTGAAGTCTGGGAGCGTAATTCCCCGTTTTATTCTTTCTTCTCAGGATTGCTTTGGCTATTCGGGGTCTTTTGTGGTTCCGTATGAATTTCAGAACTATTTGTTTCAGTTCATTGAAGAATGCTGTTGATATTTTGATAGGGATTACATTGAATCTGTAGATTGCTTTAGGTAGTATAGGGGAATTTATTTTTTAAAAGGAAAAAGAAGGAATGGGAATCATGACAAGTAATTACTATTTCAAACCATGTATTTTTTTTTTCTTCAGCTAACAAGGCCTGTTAGGACAGAACCCATAGAGCAGGTACAAAGTTCCTAAAAATCAACCACATACAAAATAAAAACATTCACTAATTTAACAAATAATTATTAGAATTTCTTAATAATTAGCATGTAGGTGGCCAAAATGGACAGTGTTCTGCATTCAAGGAACTTAAAATCTAGTAAGAGGCACAGATTAAATAAGCCAAATCACAGCAGGTTGTAACAAATGCTACAAAGGGAGAAGACATGTAAGCAAAACTCCCCTGACACTGGATCTTTCTACTTTAGATCTTGATTATGCAGTAGGTACCCATCCTCCCACATTCAGTTTCTGCTTTTATTCTCTCCTGCCAGAGTAACCTTTCTAAAACACAATAATCAAAAGCAAATATCCACTTCCTTGTCCAGAAACTTAAAATGTTTCTCAGATCAGGTTCAAAAACTCCAATCTAACAACTTTTACACCACGGATCCTCAACAGAATAAAATATATAACGTCATATTAACTGAAAATACATATTTAATATTGTAAGTTTTATTTGGAAAGCAATTATTTGTCTTCATAATATAAATGACAAAATAAAGCTTAATAAAATCATCTCAGTTGAGTGGAATATGGTTTTTAAAAGCCTAAGGCACACCACCCTTCATAATCTGGCCCCCATTACCTATCTTACCATTTCAATTACCAATACCCTATTATTTCACAACTGCTCACCTCTCTTGAGCACTAGAGCAACTTTTTAACTGCCTCTAACCTTCACCTCCTAAAAAAATCCATCCTCAAGGAATTTAACACTGCTAAAAATTTAAAGAAACATATGTGCATCAATAAAAACTAGTTTAAAAATAGCAATCCACAATTTTTTCTCTATCTTCCCTGACACTTGTATTTGCACTTACCCTCACACTTCCTATCATAAAATTTATCTAGTATAGTACCTAGCATTATCAGAAACTATGTTAAACATCTTACATATCTCACCATTGAATCTTTATACCACAGTGAGGTGGGTATGATTATCCTTACTTCGCACATGAGGAAACTAAGCCCTAAGATTTTAGAACAGGATTCAAACCTAAGTGACTCATACTCCAAAGCCAGTGCTCTTAATCAGCACACTAAATTACCTCTTTAATACTGTATATCCTCTCAATTTATCATCATGATTAAATCTGCTGGGTGCCTCTTTCTTTTTAACTGTGGGAGGAACTTTCATAAATACAGTAGTCCCCCCTTCTCCATGGGGATATGTTCCAAGACCCCCCGAAACTGCATATCCTATGTATGTACATACATGTAAGTACACACACACGTGTTTTTTCCAACACATACATACCTATGTTTAATTTATAAATTTACATATTAACTTATGAATTAAGCACAGTAAGAGATTATCAACAATAGAACAATTATAAAAATGTCCTATAATAAAAGTTATGTGAATATGCTCTCTCTCTCTGAGAATCAGTCCCTTCTTGTGATAATGTGAGATGATAAAATGCCTACTTGATAAGATGAAGAGAGGTGAATGATATAGGCAGTGTAATGTAGCAGTATTAGGCTACTACTGACCTTCTGATGATACTTGACAAAGAATATCATCTGCTTCCAGACCACGGTGGATTGTGGGTAACTGAAACTGTGAAAAGCAGAACCATAGATAAGGGGGGGAACAACTGTATTAGGCAGATAAACGATAAGAGTTGTTGATGTTTAACATCTTTAATACAGATAGAAGTTTGTATGGGTTGACAAAGAAATTGTCAACAGTAACTAATAATAAAACAGAACAATTATAACAATATAACAATATAAATAATAAAAGTTATGTGAATGTGGTCTCTCTCAAAATATGTTATTGTGCTAACCTCACCCTTCTTCTGAAAATGAGATAATAAAATGCCTATATGTATGATGAGATGAAGTGAGGTGAAATGACATAGGCATTATGACATAGCATTAGGCTACTGTTGACCTTCTTGATGGTATTTGGACTGTAGTTTATCTTGGGTAACTGAAACCTTGGAAAGTAAGACCCTGAAGAAGAGGAGACTACTGTAATTTAAAAGACAAGTCCCATTTATCTATAAATAGGTAAAATGTTGCAACATCATGGGTATATAAAAATGTTTCTGAAATGAAGACAATTGCTGTTATTCAATTTCAAAAGAATAATCTTTGGAGTTACATGCTAAGAAAGATCTAAAACTTCTGACTCCCAAATTGCTGCCTTACAGCTCAAGACACCCCAATCTAATCTTTAAATATATCTCAAAAAGGATACACACATGACTCTTCAAGTCATTTCTCAAACCTCTACGAACCAATTCATAAGCTTCTTCCTTTTTTCCCAAACAGTTCAATGTTAATCCTTTCATAGCCAGGGTTTCTATTTAAAAAAAAAAAGAAAGAAAAGGAAGAAAAAAGAAAGGAATTAAATACTAAAAATAATTAATAACAAAAAAGGTAACCATAATCTCAATAACAAATGTTACATTACCCTAAGAACTGAAAGTTGCATAGACATTATTGGGAAATTTTCCAGGTGTACAGATTAAAATATTTTATGAACCGGTAAGTAAACACACATTTCTAACTCTAGACCTCCCAAGAATTTAAGATAAAAAAGATGCAAAAATTACATGAATACTAGTAATTCACATGCTAACAAGAAACAGTGACAATATTATCTTTCTTCAGGGGAATTCAATGGGATGACCTTATATAATCACTCCTTTAAAGTATGGAAAAACTTTGTCCTGAAACAGATTTTATTTCTGTGAATTCAAGTTACATAAAGACTAAATTCACTATTCAATGATTAAAAACATACACATATATTACATACATTTCTGATTTTCATAAATTTATTTTTAAATGATTCTTTGGCATTACCATTAAAAATACAAGTAAAAGACGCCAGGTACCTGTCATTCATAATCAACAGATAAAAGAATTGAGGGAAATATTAAGTTTTCAGAAAAGGAAAAAAAAGATTTCTAATTTTACAATTACGTACTTTATGAAACATAAAGGAATAAAAAAATCATGATTTATTTGTCTAGTTTTTAGAACTAAATTTTAGAGTTTATAGAAAAATTAATTAGGAATAAAAGATAAGGATTAAAGGTATTATCCTAAGGAAGTGTTAATTTTTATAAGTAAGTACAGATAAAGAAAATGGAAGGAGCAAAAAAGAGAGAAAAGCTTCAAGTACAAATCATTATAAATCATGTACAAAGGAAATGCAAAGTATGTTGCCAAGTAGCCAAATTAAGATACTATAGAAGTAGCGCTATGTTGTCAAATAAAAAACACCTTCAGTTTAAATTATGACACTTCATATACAACCTGATTTCAGTGTTAAAATATGAGGGGAAACTGCATTTTAGAAACAATGAAACTTGGTACTTTGCTGTAAAGAAATTTTATCATGATTATATGAAAAGTTGCAATACTAGTGTGCATATTTTAGAAATGAATAAAAAACAACCTAACTGTATACCTAGCCAGCAAAAAAAAAAAAAATCATAAAGATAGGTATAGTTTTCTACAAAGAAAAGGGGATGAATTTAGGTACTTTTACTCCCATTGCCTTCCATCTCCAATGTTATTCTTATAGTGAAAGCATGCATGTGTAAAGAAAGCTAATAGAGAAATATTACTCTCTCCATCTTCTTCAATATTAATATTATCAAATTAATTACCAAAGAGCCATGTTTCCTGACTTTATAATTCACAACAGTGAAAGCTTATTTTTCCTTTGCCTCTTTACAAGTTTAGCTACAACAAACATCTTTACTCAACAAACATCTCACTGTCCAATCTCCTACCATAATAGGCCAAAGTTATGTAAACTTTCAGAATATGCAAATCTTATCTTAAACATGACTAACTTGAAAAACTAAGATATAATTCTAAATAAAAAGATGGTGGCTCATGAACAAAAGACTAAATGGGCATTCTCTGAATAAATTTACTGTAAAGAAATAAAATTTCCAAGCACAACAGAAGTTCTTAAGCAAACTCTTATAACATCTTAAATTTACTTATTAAAGCTTATGTAAGTGTATTTGTCCTATTAGGTTCTGTCTTTTCTATGGCTCTAACATACTTCAAAATAGGAATAAATCAGAACTCAAGTACAATCTGTTTATCATTTTTGACATTAAGTTCAAAATTCAGTAATAAACATCTCCCCAAAGGGGGTCATGGATAAGAAAATATTCAAGGCAGCTGGGAGTTAACAAGACCCATAAATAAAGCCAGACAAGTAAGCAATGCCTTATCTACTTACACTTACCTCCATGCTCTGCAAATTTAGGATTGGAGAGGATTTGTTTACAGAATTTCAACCCATTTCTATACTGTTTATGTTCATAACATCTCTGTCAAAACAAAAAAAATTTTAGTTAAACAAGAAATGCAATTTTAAATTCAATGCTAAATTTGATTCTGTTAAATATAACAGAACGGTCAGATGCTATTTCCATATTCTCCTAAATCCCACAAAAATGTCAGTTAACAAACAAACATAAGGTTCAAATACAAAAAGAAGGAAAAATAAGATCATTAGTTCACTGCAAAAGGTCCAGCAAGTGAAAACTGAAAAAAATAAAGGTGTAAGCATACTTTAAAATAGCATCTTTTTACTAAAGAAGTAACTCCCTTCAAGCTGCAAGGGGCAAACAAGTGTGTGCAAAAAAAAAAAAAAAAAAAAAAAAAGACCCATACCATAGCACATCAAAATGAAACCCCAAAGCCTAGAAAAGTCCTTAAAAACATCTAGAAAGAAACGTGACATAAAAAGGATCCATAATCAGAATGGCACTGAACTTTTATTCCAAAGCAATAATGGAACACTGCTGAAAGCTAGAAAACTATATATGGCCTTCAAAATTCAGAGCAAAATTAAGTTTCTACCTAGAATTTTACACCCAGCCAAATTATCAATCAAGCTTATGAGTAAAATGACATTTTAAGGCTTCTCAGAAAGCTAAAATTTTATCCCTATACACTCTTCCTTAGGAAGCTATTAAAAGAGATCAAAACTAAACAAGACAACAGAGGACTTAGTAAATAAAGAATCTAACGCAGGAAAAAAAAAAACATGGTGCAACAAAAAAACCTAATTATCCTTACTGTTTTCCTTTCCTCATACTTCCATTATGTAGTATGTCCCATCCATTCTACTTTCTCCAATCCCACAATCAACTATTATGCACTCAGCAGGCAGGGTGATCTGGGGGATAATAGGGAGGGGAGAGCAGAAGCAATAACTTAGGCGCTCTCAATAACGATATTAGACAAAGAAACATAAGACTGAGCAACGAAGTTTAGTGTTCCTATTTACTTAACAGGAAGCCTAAAGATAATTTTTTTTCTTATACTAATTCTAATAATAGTAAAAAGCATTAAAGGAAGCTAAGGTAATTTAAAGGGGACACTCTTAACGTCTCAGTTTTCCAGGAACTACATACATACAAAAAACGGTTTAAGTGCATTTTTCTTAAAAAACCCTCAGTTTTCTGAAAATTTATTTCTGTGAAACATAGTAAAGGAACTTTCTACTTTTGGCAATGATGGAGTAAGTGAGGATGAACTTGCCCTTCTACCGTAAACTACAAAACTAAGCAAAATATATGAAATAACTATTGTCAGACACTGGACAATAGGCAGCACAAAACTGAACCACTAAAGACAGAAAAAAAACTATGATGAGCTTAGAAATGCACCACTTTATAGATCACAGCACAGAGAGAAGGATCCCAAGCAGAGCACAACAGTCCAAAGTAAAAAAAAAAAAAAAAGACTTTAAGTTCAACATGAAGCAAAAATCTGCAGGGGGCCAAATGAATCTGTTGCGGAGAAGTGTTGAGTACTGTCTTGCCTATGTAGGGTGAGACTTCATGAGGCAAAACAAAGAATGACCAGAAGCAGGAAATTCAACAATTCTCAGGGCTCACATGTCACTAAACGTTCTAAGTAGTCAGAATGGAGTTTTCAATGAACAGTCAAATTCAGTAAATAGTGCAGAAAATGTCTATTTAGGAGACAAAAACTAGACCTAGAGCAAGTGTACTCTAGACCCACCCTAACAAAGCCATACACTGATATACAAGTAACTTCACTGCTGTAATAACAAAGTCCAACACTCTTTAAATCCACTAAAACAGTGTAATATTCACAATGCTCAGCACCCAATAAAAAAATATTAGAGGCAAAACAGGAGATTCAAGATGGCGGCATGAGAAGTGAGACATAGAACTCCTCCCAAAACCACAGATAGTGTGAAAATATAGTTAATACAACTAACGCTAAAATAGCAACAGGAAAGAAGGGTGCACAAGACTGCATACAGACCTCACGAACAGAGCAGACCTCATGAAACAGGATAACATACCAAAGCCTTACTCCAGCAGGACCCAGGACCTTCCCCCACCCCACCTTACCAGCAGGAGGAAGAGAAATGGAGCAGTGAGGGGGTGGAAGCCTGCAACTGCTGAACACCTCACCCTGGAGATCTGCTTTGTGAGCAGAAACCTACATTGTGTGGTGCTCTGGAGGATGGGGAGGTGGGACAGGTGGAGTGCTTGAGAAACAGATTTCAGCCATTTGTGGAGGACGGGATCCACACCCAGCAGCTCAGGGACAAGGGAAGGGCAGGGGGTCTGACAGGCTTCCCAGCACTGAGAGGGCTGCTGAAGGGGTGTGGTTTACACGGAGCTGGCTGCGCATGAGAAGGGATGGAGGGACAAGGTTGTGTGGGCGCGCTCTGCCCGGCAGATTGGGAACTTTCAGGAGCTTCAGGCACTCCAGCCCGTTGGCTGGCTACTCAGTTCCGAGGCCCCCACACTGTGACATGCAGCCTGGAGAGCCTTGCTCCTGGCCTGCCTGCACGGGCTAGCAAACCAGCAGTCACCGCTTACACCTGTGTGCTCAGACCACTGGCACTGATACTGGAGACCGAAAGGGCAGACAGGAATCAGGAATCAGATCTTTCCTCCTGCCAGGCACCAGCTCGACTCCCCTACAACCCCCAACCTCACTCAAGGGGCTGAGCAGCTCGAGAGATTGGAGCTTCTGGGTAAAGGAGGGCACCACACAGAAATATGAAACATCAAAAGAACATGGTTTGGACCAAACTACAATGAATGTCAGAAAAAGGACCAAATGAAACTTTCACTCACCAACCTTCCTGAAAGAGAGCTCAATACAAAAATCATAAACATGCTTATGGAAGTACAGAAAAATGTTCAAGAACTCAGGAACAAATTTAAGACAGAGATTCAATCATTAAGAAATTCTGTACCAGAAATGAAATGCAAAATGGAGGGATTTAAAGCAGAACAGACGTAGTAGAAGAGATGGTAAATGGAATAGAAATTAGAGAAGAGGAATACAAAGAAGGTGAGGCACAGAGAGAAAAAAGAATCTCTAAGAATGAAAGAATATTGAGAGAACTGTGTGACCAATCCAAACGGAACAATATTCACATAATAGGGGTACCAGAAGAAGAAGAGAGACTCGAAGAGATAGAAAGTGTCATAGAGGAGGTAATTGCTGAAAACATCTCCAATCTGGGGAAGGAGATAGTCTCTCAAGCCATCGAGATGCACAGATCTCTAACACAAGAGATCCAAGGAAGATAACATCACCATATATAATAATTAAAATGGCAAAGATCAAGGATAAAGACAAACTTCCAAAAGCACCTAGAGAGAAAAAAAAGATCATACATACAAAGGAAAACCCATCAGGCTATCATCAGATTTCTCAACAGAAACCTTACAGGCCAGAAGGGAGGGCAGGATATATTTAATGGAATGAAGCAGAAGGGCCTTGAACCAAGAATACTCTACCCAGTAAGGTTATCATTTACATTTGAAGGAGGGATTAAACAATTTTCAGATAAGCAAAAGCTGAGAGAATTTACCTCCCACAAACCACCTCTACACTGCATTTTGGAAGGACTCGTTTAGATGGAAATATTTCTAAGGTGAAATAGATGTCACCCAAGGGATAAACAAAGAGTACAGAATATGATTTATAACATACAAAGAATGGAGGAGGAAGAAAAAGGAGGAGAAAAAAAAAAGAATCTTTAGGTTGTGTTTGTAATAGCATACAAAGTGAGTTAAATTAGATTGTTAGATAGTAAGGAAATTACCCTTGAACCTTTGGTAACCACGAATCTGACCCCTACACAGGCAACAAGTACATACCTATTGAAAATCACCCTAAATGTAAACGGTCTGAATGCACCAATCAGAAGACGTAGAGTCACTGAATGCATAAAAAAACAAGACCCATCTATATGCTGCCTACAAGAGACTCACTTCGAACCCAAAGACATATACAGACTGAAAGTAAATGGATGGAAAAAGATATTTCACATAAGCCCTTCACCCACCCCAGCTCACCAGCAGGAGGATCAGAAACAGAGCAGGGAGGGAGTGGAGGCCTGGGACTGCTGAATATCTAACTCCGGAGATCTGCTCTGGGAGCACAAACCTACATGGTGCTTCCATGATACTCTTGTGAATATGAGATTGGAAAGCTAAGACAGGCAGAATTTCTGAAGAGACGGAGATTCCAGCCGCTTGTGGAAAGCAGGGATCCATATCTGGCTGCTCTGGGACAAAAGGAAGGCTTTCAGGCTGAGAGACTTCCTAACAAGGAAGCCCTGAGCAAGAGGGCTACTAAAGAGGCAAGGATTGCACAGAGCCTACCGATTAGGAGAGACGACAGGTAGACAAAATTGTCTGGGGGCACTCTGCCAAGCAGTTTGGGAGCTTTGCCATATAGACTCTCATATTTAAGAGGAAAAAGAACTCTTGTTCCGTAGACGATCTTCAGGTGTTCCAGCTCCCTGGCTGGCTACAGAGCTCCAAGGACTCCCTGTGTGATACACAGCCTAATGCACCTTTCCCCCAGCTAGCCCCACCTGGCTCGCAAACCAGCAAACCCTACCCTGGCGTTAGGCCAGCCAGAGGGAAGATTTGTCTACAGCAATTACAAATGCAAACCATAGAGGCTTATACCTGTGTGCTCGGCCCACTGGTTCAGGCAGTGGAGGCAGGCATAGAAGCCGGGAAGCAGAAAACAGCTCTTTCCTCACCACAGGCACCAATACCACTCCCCTGTGACCCCGGCATTGCTTTAGGGGCTGAGCAGCTCCATGGAGTAGAGCTTCTGGGCACTACAGGGCACAATATACAAATAAGAAATGCCAAAGGAACCAGGTTCAACGTAAAATTATTAATACAACTCCTGAGAAAGATTTAAATGACATCGACATCATGACTATTCCTGAAGGCGACTTCAAAATAAAAATCATTAACATGCTCATGGAGGTACGGAAAGATATTCAAGAACTCAGGAATGAATTCCGGTTCAAGATCCAATCATTCAACAGCACAATGGCGGATTTTAAAAGCAGATTGGATATGGTGGAGGGGATGATAAATGAAACAGAAAATAGAGAAGAGGAATACAAAGAAGCTGAGGCACAGGGAGAAAAAAGGATCTCTAAGAATGAAAGAATATTGAGAGAACTGTGTGACCAATCCAAACGCAACAATATTCACATTATACGGGTACCGGAAGAAGAGAGAGAAAAAGGGACAGAAAGTGTCTTTGAGGAGGTAATTGCTGAAAACTTCCCCAATCTGGGGAAGCAGATAGTCTCTCAGCACATGGAGGTGCACAGATCTCCCAACACAAGGGACCCAAGGAAGACAAAACCAAGACATTTGGAAAATTAAGATGGCAAAGATAAAGGATAAGGACAAACTATTAAAAGCAGCCAGAGAGACTCCTGAGAAGATGGCGGCGTGAGCAGGGCAGCAGAAACCTCCTTCCAAAACCATATATATTTGTGAAAATACAACAAACACAACTATTCCTAAAAGAGAGACCAGAAGATATAGTACAACAGCCAGGCTACAGCTACATCTGTGAGAACTCAGCGCCTCACAAGCAGATAAGATACAAAGCCACAACACGGCAGGACCCGAGCACTCCCCTACCCCAGCGCACTGGGGAAAAGAATCAGAGTTGGGAGGGAGTGGAAGCACAAGGCCACCAAATAACCAGCCCTGGTGATCTGCATCGGGAGCACAGACACACATCGCCTGGTGTATCGGAGATTAGAGAAACAAAAGGGAAGGATCCGAGACAGAGACTGCAAGCAGGTCCCGTCAGCCGGCTCCCCGGGACAAAAGAAAAGCGGGTGCTTTCTTAAAAGTCTTAAAGAGACAAGGGCCCAACAGCGGAACAAAATCGTCCCAGCATACTCAGGACAGCAGGCTGGGAGTCTTGAGGAATTTCAGACCCCCTGGCCAGCGGCCGGAGGCTTCCCACAGAGATCAGCATGCCATTGGTTCTTCCCCCACCCCGCCTGCCAGCGCCGCCAGAGGATCCGCCACAGCTGCGGAACAGCAGAAGAGCGGCCCTGTCCACAGCAACCTCACAGAATCTACTCCTGGCTGGGTCGCAGCTAAGTAGGAAGGGCCCCAGAACCCAGAAAAAGGGCAGGAAGGCACCAAGGGGACCAGAATGCACCCAGCGAAACTGCAAACCACCGCAGTGCTATAGGCTAGGCTGAAGCGGCCCCGCACACAGGTAGCTCAGGGGATTATCCCAGAGACTGCCTCCCGGTGTGCAGGAAACCAGCTCAGGCCCCAGAGAAGGGCAAGGAGAACAAGAAGCAAGAAGGGACTTTGTTCCCCCAGCTGACACACGTGGCCCTTACCAGCGACCACTTGTATCGCTATGAAAAGACAGAAGAATATGGTCCAGACAAGGATCACACAGACATCCCCAGAGAGAGGACCTGATGGGACAGACTTACACATCTTCCTGAAAAAGAATTCAGAATAGAAGTCATAACCATGCTGATGAATCTACAGAGAAATATGCAAGAGCTAAGGGAGGAAGTAAGGAAAAACAATGCAGAAATCACACAAGCGATCGACGGGCTTAAGAGCAGACTGGATGAGATGCAAGAGACTGTTAATGGAATAAAAATCAGAGAACACGAATACAGAGAAGATGAGGCAGAGAGAGATAAAAGGATCTCTAGGAATGAAAGAATATTAAGAGAACTGTGTGACCAATCAAACAGAACAATATTTGCATTATAGGGGGACCAGAAAAAGAAGAGAGAGAAAAAGGGATAGAAAGTGTCTTTGAAGAAATAATTGCTGAAAACTTCCCCAAGCTGGGGAAGGAGATAGTTTCTCAGACCACAGAAGCCCACAGATCTCCCAACACAAGAGACCCAAGGAAGACAACACCCAGGCATATAATAATTAAAACAGCAAAGATCAAAGACAAGGACAGAGTATTAAAGGCAGTGAGAGAGAGAAAAAAGATCACCTACAAAGGAAAACCCATCAGGCTATCATCAGACTTCTCAACAGAAACCTTACAGGCCAGAAGAGAATGGCATGATGTATTTAACACAATGAAAAAGAAGGGCGTTGAACCAAGAATACTGTATGCAGCATGATTATCATTTAAATTTGAGGGAGGGATTAAACAATCCCCTGACAAGCAAAAGCTGAGGGAATTTGCCTCCCACAAACCACCTCCACAGGATATCGTAAAGTACAGCTCTAGATGGAAGCACTCCTAAGGCTAAAAAGATGTCACTAGAGAAAACAGTCATAGCAAAGAAAGCAAACCATCCAAATACTAACCACAGGCAAAAAGTAAAATCAACTATCCACAAAAACAGTCAAAGGAAATGTAAAAGAGCACAGAATAAAACACCTAGTATATAAAGAATGGAGGAGGAAAAAGAGAGAGAAATAAAGAACCATCAGACTGTGTTTATAATGGACCCCACAGAAATACAAAGAATTATAAGAGAATACTATGAAAATCTATATGCTAATAAGCTTGAAAACCTGGAAGAAATGGACAACTTCTTAGAAAAATACAACCTTCCAAGACTGACCAAGCAAGAAACAGAAAACCTAAACAGACCAATTACCTGCAACAAAATTGAATCGGTAATCAAAAAATTACCTAAGAATAAAACCCCCGGGCCAGATGGATTCACCTCTGAATTTTACCAGACATATAAAGAAATAATACCCATTCTCCTTAAAGTTTTCCAAAAAATAGAAGAGGAGGGAATACTTTCAAACTCATTCTATGAAGCCAGCATCACTCTAATAACAAAACCAGGCAAAGACCTCACCAAAAAAGAAAATTACAGACCAATATCTCTGATGAACGTAGATGCAAAAATACTCAACAAAATATTAGCAAACCGAATTCAAAAATACGTCAACAGGATCATACACCATAATAAAGTAGGATTCATCTCAGGGATGCAAGGATAGCACAACATTCGAAAATCCATCAACATCATCCACCACATCAACAAAAAGAAGGACAAGAACCACAATATCACCTCCATAGATGCGGAAAAAGCATTTGACTAAATTCAACAACCATTCATGATAAAAACTCTCAACAAAATGGGTAGAGAGCTAAAGTTCTTCAACATAATAAAGGCCAGATATGACAAACCCACCGCCAACATCATACTTAACAACGAGAAGCTGAAAGCTATTTATCTAAGATCAGGAACAATACAGGGATGCCCACTCTCCTGACCGTTATTCAACATAGTACTGGAGGTCCTAGCCACGGCAATTAGACAAAACAAAGAAATACAAGGCATCTGACTGGTAAAGAAAAAGTCAAATTGTCACTATTTGCAGATGACATGATATTGTACATGAAAAACCCTAAAGACTCCACTCTAAAACTACTAGAATTAATATCTGAATTCAGAAAAGTTGCAGGATACAAAATTAACACACAGAAATCTGTTGCTTTCCTATACACTAATGATGAGCTAACAGAAAGAGAAATCAGGAAAACAATTCCATTCACAACTGCATCAAAAAGAATAAAATACCTAGGAATAAACCTAATGAAGGAAGTGAAAGACCTGTACTCTGAAAACTACAAGACACTCCTAAGAGAAATTAAAGAGGACACCAACAAATGGAAATGCATCCCATGCTCTTGGCTAGGAAGAATAAATATTGTCAAAATGGCTATACTACCTAAAGCAATCTACAGATTCAATGCAATCCCTATCAAACTACCAACAGCTTTCTTCAATGAACTAGAACAAATAGTTCTAAAATTCATATGGAACCACAAAAGACCCCAAATAGCCAAAAAAATCATAAGAAGAAAGAATAAAACAGGGGGAATTATGCTCCCTGACTTCAAGCTCTACTACAAAGCCACAGTAATCAAGACAATTTGGTACTGGCACAAGAACAGACCTACAGACCAGTGAAACAGAATAGAAAATCCAAACATTAACCCAAACATGTATGGTCAATTAATATATGATAAAGGAGCCTTGGATATACAGTGGGGAGATGACAAGCCCTTCAGCAGCTGGTGTTGGCAAAACTGGACATCTACATGTAAGAGAATGACACTGGACTACTGTCTAGCCCCATACACAAAGGTAAACACAAGGTGGATCAAAGACCTGAATGTGAGTCATGAAACCATAAAACTCTTAGAAAAAAACATAGGCAAAAATCTCTTGGACATAAACATGAGTGACTTCTTCATGAACATATCTCATCGGGCAAGGGAAACAAAAGCAAAAATGAACAAGTGGGACTATATCAAGCTGAAAAGCTTCTGTACAGCAAAAGACACCATCAGTAGAACAAAAAGACATCCTACAGTATGGGAGAATGTATTCATAAATGACATATCGGATAAGGGGTTGACATCCAAAATATATCAAGAACTTAGGCACTTCAACAAACAAAAAGCAAATAATCCAATCAAGAAATGGGCACAGGATATGAAGAGACAGTTCTTCAAAAAAGAAACTCAGATGGCCAACAGACACATGAAAAGATGCACCACATCACTAATCATCAGGGAAATGCAAATTAAAACCACAACAAGATACCACCTCACACCAGTAAGGATGGCCAGCATCCAAAAGACTAAGAACAACAAATGCTGGCGAGGATGCAGAGAAAGGGGAACCCTCCTACACTGCTGGTGGGAATGTAAGCTAGTTCAACCATTGTGGAAAGCAATATGGAGGTTCCTCAAAGAACTAAAAATAGAAGTACCATTTGACCCTGGAATCCCACTCCTTGGAATTTACCGAAAGAATACAACTTCTCAGATTCAAAAAGACATATGCACCCCTATGTTTATCACAGCACTTTTTACAATACCCAAAATATGGAATTAACCTAAGTGTCCATCAGTAGATGAATACATAAAGAAGAAGTAGTACATATACGTGATGGAATATTATTGAGCCATAAGAAGGAAACAAATCCTGCCATTCCAACAACATGGATGGAGCTGGAGGGTATTATGCTCAGTGAAATAAGCCAGGTGAAGAAAGACAAGTGCCAAACAATTTCCCTCATTTGTGCAGTATAACAACGAAGCAAAACTGAATGAACAAAATAGCAGCAGATTCAGAGACTCCAAGAAGGAACTAATGGTTACCAAAGGGGAGGGGTGTGGTAGGGCGGGTGGGGGGGGTGGGAGAAGGGATTGTGGGTTATTATGTTTAGTACACATGGTGTGGGGTACCACGGGGAAAACAGTGTAGCAAAGAGAAGGCAAATAGTGAATCTGTGGCATTTTACTACACTGATGGACAGTGACTGCATTGGGGTATGGGTGGAGACTTTATAATAAGGGTAAATGTAGTAAGCATTGATTTTCATGTGAAACCTTCATAAGAGTCTATCAATAATACCTCAATAAAAAAAAATATGAACAGCATTCTTCAACGAACACAAGAGCAAATAGTTCTAAAATTCATACGGAACCACAAAAGACCCCAAATAGTCAAAGCAATCTTGAGAAGGAAGAATAAAGTGAGGGGAATTATGCTCCATGACTTCAAGCTCTACTACAAAGAAACAGTAATCAAGACAATTTGGTACTGGCACAAGAACAGACACCCAGACCAATGGAACAGAGACTAGAGAGCCCAGATATAAACCCAAGCATATGTGGTCAATTAATATACGATAAAGGAACCATGGATATACAATGGGGAAATGACAGCCTCTTCAATGGCTGGTGTAGGCAAAACTGGACAACTACATGTAAGAGAATGAAACTGGATCATTGCCTAACCACATATAACAGAGTAAACTCAAAACGGATCAAAGACCTGAATGTCTGTCATGAAACCATAAAACTCTCAGAAAAAAAACAGGCAAAAATCTGTTGGACATAAATGAGCAACTTCTTCATGAACATATCTACCCAGGCAAGGGAAACAAAAGCAAAAATGAACAAGTGGGACTATATCAAACTAAAAAGCTTCTCTGTACAGCAAAGGACACCATCAACAGAACAAAAAGACATCCCTACACTATGGGAGAATATATTCATAAATGACATATCCAATAAGGGGTTACCATCCAAAATATATAAAAAACTCACGCACCTCAACAAACAAGCAAATAATCCAATTAAAAAATGAGGAGAGGATATGAATAGACACTTCTCCAAAGAAATTCAGATGGCCAACAGGCACATGAAAAGATGCTCCACATCAATAATCATCAGAGAAATGCAAATTAAAACCACAATGAAATATCACCTCACACCAGTAAGGATGTCCAACATCCAAAACACAAACAGCCACAAATGTTGGCGAGGATGTGGAGAAAAGGGAACCCTCCTACACTGCTGGTGAGAATGTAAATTAGTACAACCATTGTGGAAAGCAGTATGGAGGTTCCTCAAAAAACTCAAAATAGAAATACCATTTGACCCAGGAATTCCACTCCTTGGAATTTACCCAAAGAATGCAGCAGCCTAGTTTGAAAATGATGTATGCACCCCTATGTTTACCACAGCACTATTTATAATAGTCAAGAAATAGAAGCAACCTAAGTGTCCATCAGTAGATGAATGGATAAAGAAGATGTGGTACATATACACAATGGAATATTATTCAGCCATAAGAAGAAAACAAATCTAGACATTTGCAACAACATGGATGGAGCTAGACGGTATTATGCTCAGTGAAATAAGCCAAACAGAAAAAGACAAGTATCAAATGATTTCACTCATATGTGCAGCATAAAAGCAAAGAAAAAAACTGAAAGAACAAAACAGATGCCGAATCACAGAACCCAAGAATGGACTAACAGTTATCAAAGGGAAAGGGACTGGGGAGGATGGATGGGAATGGAGGGATAAGGGGGAAAAAGGGGCATTACGATTAGCAGACATAATTTTGGAGGGGTCTGGGGAGGGCTGTACAACTCAGAGAAGACAAGTAGTGATTCTATAGCATCTCACTATGCTGATGGGCAGTGAATGTAATGGGGTCTGTGTGGGGGACTTGATAATATGGGCAGTCTAGTAAGTATAATATTGCTCATGTAATTGTACATTAATAATAGCAAAAAAAACTATTAAATAAGCTAAGAACAACATATTCAATCAGGAGAAATAAAAGAAGTGCTGAAAATATGGGATATGCCTATCAAAACAACTATTATAAATATGCTCAATTTAAAGAAAATACAGACATATAAAAAGAAAAATGAAACATACAGAAAAGAACCAAAGAGCATTTCTGAAGATGAGAAATACAGTATCTACAATGAATTTTTACTGAATAAAGATACTGCAGAAAAAAGACCAGTGAAATGGAAGACAGCAGTAGAAACTACCCAAACTCAAACACAGAGAAAAAAGATCAGAAAAAATAAATTAGTGCAGCCACAATGACCCTTCTTTATTAACAGAAAAATAAATTATAAAAGCATCACAGATATAAATGTGAAAGGCAAAACAATAAAGCTTCCAGAAGGATATATTTTTAAATATCTTCATTATGTTGGGTAAAAAAGATCCCTTAAACAGAAAATTTTACATTCAAGATAGTGTTTAGAAAAAAAAGGCAAGCCAGAGAAGACATGCAGTAAGTGTGTCAACAAAGACTGTATATCCAGAATAAATGACCTCCCTAAGTCAACAAAAAGAAACCTACAGCAAGCTCATAAAAACACTGGGCAAGGACCTTGTAAAAATGCCCAGAAATTACCCTAATAGCCAATAAATACATAAAAGGCACTTAATTACATCAAAATCACAGTGCCATACTATTAAGTTAAACTAAAATGCATTAGCCAACATCAACTGATGAAACTGTGGAGCAACTGAAACTTTCATATTTTGCGGGTGGTAGAGAAAATTAATAATTGGTTGAATTATTTGGCAGAATATTTATGCCATAAAAATTATACCTCAATAAACCAGATTTTAAAACATGGTTGGTTTGGCAGTATCTAATAAAACCAACTATGCACATATGCTGATCAGCAATTCCAATTTTAGGTATACACTCAACAGAAATACAAACATAAATTCACCACAAAATAGGAAAAATGGGAGCATTTATCAATAACCAAGATTACAAAATATATATATATATATATATATGAAAGTGACATAAAAAGGATACAAAATTACTGATATACTTGAACTATATAGCATTAAGTCATCAAAAATTTAGGACTAGTTTTATAATTTACTTTGTATTAAAATGCTTTTACATGTAAGGGTAAAAATTCATCAAAATCAATACAGTAAACAGAGTCTAGGTCTTCACTTTTCAGTTAAGTCTACAAATCATAAAGCATCATCACTAGCTTGGTCATAATCTTGGCAGTGTATTCCTAGGTAATTCTTAAATACCAGAAACATGAGAGGAAAATTTTACTTCAGGACTTAGGTAGTGAAAAGAGCTACCTTTGCAATCAATTGCTCTAGTTTCAAACACTGATTTCAGAGAGTAAAAGTAGTTAGGTAATCGTAACTACTCTACTGAGAATAAAATAGAACACTTAAATCATGTAGATACATCATCAGAAAGAGACATAAAACACTGAGTAATGACACCTAATCTTTAATTAACATTTATTGTGTGCCAGGCAAGGTACTAAATATTTTATAAGGAAAAGTCATTTAATCTTAGCAACAGTATGAAGTAGGTACTTTTTTTTTGCATCTGGCATGTTTATTTATTTTTATGGTTATGTCTTTTTTTATATATATAATTTTTTTATTAAGGTATTATTGATATATATTCGTACGAAGGTTCACATAAAAAACAATGTGGTTACTACAAGCATCCATATTACTGAGTCCCCTCCATACACCATTGCAGTCATTGTCCATCAGTGTAGCAAGATGCCAGTCACTACTTGTCTTCTCTGTGCTCCATTGTCTTCCCCATGATCCCCCACACCATGTGTACTAATTATAATGCCTCTCAATCCCCTTCTGCCACCCTCCCCACCCGCCCACCCCTACGCCTCCCCTTTGGTAACCGCTAGTCCCTTCTTGGAGTCTGTGAGTCTGCTACTGTTTTGTTCCTTCAGTTTTTTCTTTGTTCTTATACTCCACAGATGAGTGAAATCATTTCATACTTGTCTTTCTCCGCCTGGCTTATTACACTGAGCATAAAACCCTCTAGCTCCATCCACGCTGTTGCAAATGGTAGGATTTGTTTCTTTTTTCCCCCCATTTTTCTTTATTCTGCTATTGTTAATATACAATTACATGAGCAACATTATGTTTACTAGATTCCCCCATTATCAAGTGCCACCCACATACCCCATTGCAGTCAGTCCGTCAGCGTAGTAAGATGGTATAGAATCACTACTTCTCTTCTCCATGTTATACTGCCTTCCCCGGATCCCCCCACCCCACCCCCACCACTGCTACATTATGTGTGCTAATAGTATAGCCCTTTTTCCCCCTTATCCCTCCCTTCCCATCCATCCATCTTCCCCAGTCCCTTTCCCTTTGGTAACTGTTAGTCCATTCTTGGGTTCTGTGAGTCTGCTGCTGTTTTGTTCCTTCAGTTTTTTCTTTGTTCTTATACTACACAGATGAGTGAAATCATTTGATACTTGTCTTTCTCTGCCTGGCTTATTTCACTGAGCATAATACCCTCTAGCTCCATCCATGTTGTTGCAAATAGTAGGATTTGTTTCTTTCTTATGGCTGAATAATATTCCATTGTGTATATGTACCACCTCTTCTTTATCCATTCATCTACTGATGGACACTTAGGTTGCTTCCATTTCTTGGCTATTGTAAATAGTGCTTCAATAAACATAGGGGTGCAAATGTCTTTTTGAATCTGATAACTTGTATTCTTAGGGTAAATTCCAAGGAGTGGAATTCCTGGGTCAAATGATATTTCTATTTTTAGTTTTTTGAGGAACCTCCATATTGCTATCCACAATGGTTGAACTAGATTACATTCCCACCAGCAGTGGAGGAGGGTCCCCCTTTCTCTGCATCCTTACCAGCATTTGTTGTTCTTAGTCTTTTTGATGCTGGCCATTCTAACTGGTGTGAGGTGATATCTCATTGTCATTTTAATTTGCTTTACTTTGATGATTAGCAATGTGGAGCATCTTTTCATGTGCCTGTTGGCCACCTGAATTTATTCTTTGGAGAATGTCTATCTATATCCCCCCATTTTTTAATCCGGTTGTTATTTGTTTTTTTTTTCAAGTTTATTTTGATATCATTAATCTACAATTACACGTGCAATACTATGGTGATTACACTACCCCCTTCATCAGGTCCCCCCCACCAACCCCATTACAGTCAGTGTCCATCAGCATAGTGAGATGCTATAGAATCACTACTTGTCTTCTCTGAGTTGTACAGCCCTCCCGTGCCCCCTAACATTACATCGTAATGCCCCTTTTTCCCCCTTGTCCCTCCCTTCCGACCCATCCTCCCCAGTCCCTTTCCCTTTGGTAACTATTAGTCCATTCTTGGGTTCTGTGAGTCTGCTGCTGTTTTTTTTTTAATTAATTTTTTTTTAACAGCTCAAGAGTGATGCTGAGAGAGCACCTCTCACATTTATTGATCAAATGGTTGCTAACAACAATAGAATTCTGCATAGGGAACTCAATACACTATCATTAATCAACTCCAAGCTTAATTCTCAACAGTCTCCAATCTTTTGGAGCATAACGAACAAGTTCCAATACAGTGAACAAGCTCCCACAAGGTGAACAATGCAAGGAACATAGTGAACAAGTTCTCACAAGGTGAACAATGCAAAGGCAGTCATAGCAGAGAAACTAAATCAGTTACTATAATCAATCAAGTCAACTATGATTATTCATATGATTTTAATACTTAAATTATAAGTGAATCCCACATTTCCCCCTTTTTTGTTTTAAATGATGCAAATGCATATGCATATATTTGTGGAAGGTACCAGAATAATGATTAGCTGGGCTCGGCCTGTGACATAGCTTGTCACAGGCAATGTCTCTCTTGTCTGGAGGGGTGAGGTTTTATGCCTCACCTCAGTTGGCCCCCACGTTGCTCACCTGAGGTCCCTTGCGACTGTGCCTGTCTTAGGTTGTGCCTCCCATGAGGAATCTTACCTGTCTCTGGCTAACCAGCCATCTCCTGGGACCAAACAGGGAGATAAAATACGAAAGAGAAGACAGCCAGCAGCTATAATTCTGGATAAAATCACAATATACATGATTATTTTCTTGCAGCAAATGCAGGTGGGGAATCAGTATATGATTTCACAAAGTTGTTTAAAAGGAATCACTTATTTCTTGAAGTTAATTTTTGAAAAGTAGCATATGCTTGTATTGGCTTTAAAAGACCAACAACTGCCTTCCACACACACACTAGGAGAACAGGAATACAAATACATAACAGTATTAGACCTACAATTATAGGCCATATCCAATGAAACAAAGAAAACCAATTTAACAATCCAGGCATTTGTGAAAACTTATCAATAACATGGTGAATGTTGTCTATTTGATCTTGAATAGTATGAGAAAAATCAGACAAATTGAAACAACACATCCCTGGAAATTGTTCACATCCCATATGTTCTTTTTTTTTTAATTACTTATTCTTTTATTAGCTTCTCCTAAGTATTCTTTTTTTTTTAATAATTTATTTTGGTTCATTAATCTATAATTACATGTGCAATATTATGATTATTAAACTACCCCTTCATCAAGTCCCCCCCACCAACCCCATTACAGTCACTGTCCATCAGCCTAGTGAGATGCTATAGAATCACTACTTGTCTTCTCTGAGTTGTACTGCCCTCCCCATGCCCCCCCAACATTACATCTGCTAATCATAATGCCCCTTTTTCCCTCTTATCCCTCCATTCCCACCCATCTTCCCCAGTCCCTTTCCCTTTGGTAACTATTAGTCCATTCTTGGGTTCTGTGAGTCTGCTGTTGTTTTGTTCTTTCAGTTTTTTTCTTTGTTTTTATACTCCACAGATGAGTGAAATCATTTGATACTTGTCTTTTTCGGCTTGGCTTATTTCACTGAGCATAATACCCTCTAGCTCCATCCATGTTCTTGCAAATGGTAGAATTTGTTTTCTTCTTATGGCTGTATAATATTCCATGGTGTATATGTACCACTTCTTCTTTATCCATTCATCTACTGATGGACACTTAGGTTGCTTCCATTTCTAGGCTATTGTAAATAGTGCTGCAATAAACATAGGGGTGCATATGTCTTTTTCAAACTGGGCTGCTGCATTCTTAGGGTAAATTCCTAGGAGTGGAATTCCTGGGTCAAATGGTATTTCTATTTGGGTTTTTTGAGGAACCTCCATACTGCTTTCCACAATGGTTGAACTAATTTGCATTCTCACCAGCAGTGTAGGAGGGTTCCCTTTTCTCCACATCCTCGCCAACATTTGTTGTTGTTTGTCTTTTGGATGTTGGCTAACCTCACTGTGAGGTGGTATCTCATTGTGGTTTTAATCTACATTTCTCTGATGATTAGTGATGTGGAGCATCTTTTCATAAGCCTTTTTTTTTTGACTGAAAATAATCATCATTTTATTTTGCTCACAGAGTTGGGTGGCTCTTCTCTTCTGAGCCAGATTTGTTAATCTTTGCCATCAGCAGGCAGCTCAACAGAGGCTAAGTTGTCTAGGATGATCTCACATGTCTGTCGGCTGGTCTAGAGTAGAGCACTTCAGCTGGGCTGGCTCATTTTTGTCCACATGATTTTTCATTTTCCAGTAGGCTAATCTGGCATTCTTCACAAAGTTTCCCAGATGCAAGGGAGGTAAGCCCCAAAGTATAAGCTCTTTTCAGTTCTCTGCCTGCATGATTGCTGATGGCAATTCTCCTACTGATGCCAGAAAATCTCCTGCAAGCATTCTCTTCCTTTGGCCTTATATCCTTTGAACATGTGGATATTTCTCTTTCCGGGCTGGGTGTGGGGCCATCTGAATTTCTTCTTTGGAGAAGTGTCTATTCATGTCCTCTGCCCATTTCTTAATTCGACTATTTGCTTTTTGTTTGTTGAGGTGCGTGAGTTCTTTATATATTTTGGATGTCAACCCCTTATCAGATACGTCATTTATGAATATATTCTCCCATACTATAGGATGCCTTTTTGTTCTGTTGATGGTGTCTTTTGCTATACAGATGCTTTTTAGCCTGATGTAGTACCATTTGTTCATTTTTATTTTGTTTCCCTTGCCGAAGGAGATGCAGTTCAGGAAGAAGGTGCTCATGTTTATATATTCAGGAGATTTTTGCCCTTGTTGTCTTCTAAGTGTTTTATCATTTCATGACTTACATTGAGGTCTTTGATCCATTTCAATTTTACTTTTGTGTATGGGGTTAGACAATAATCCAGTTTGAGTCTCTTACATGGAGCTGTCCAGTTTTGCCAACAGCAGCTGTTGAAGAGGCTATCATTTCCCCATTGTATACCCATGGCTTCTTTATCATATATTAATTGACCATATATGCTTGGGTTATATATCTGGCCTATCGAGTCTGTTCCATTGGTCTATGGGTCTGTTCTGATGCTAGTACCAAATTGTCTTGATTACTATGGCTTTGTAGTAGAGTTTGAAGTCGGGGAGCATAATTCCCCCTCCTTTTTCTTCCTTCTCAGGATTGCTTTGGCTATTTGGGGTCTTTTGAGGTTCCATATGAATTTTAGACCTATTTGCTCTAGTTAGTTGAAGAATACTGTTGGTATTTTGATAGGGATTGCACTGAATCTGTAGATTGCTTTAGGCAGGATGGCCATTTTGACAATATTTATTCTTCCTATCCATGAGCACTGATGTATTTCCATTTATTGGTATCTTCTTTAATTTCTCTCATGAGTGTCTTTAAGAAGTAGGTACTCTTTATCCTCATTTTAGATGTGATAACTGAGGACCAGGAACATTACACAATTTGGCCAAAGTCACACAGCTACTAAATGACAGTAAAAAAGACCTGATCCCAGATAATGTAGGAATCTGGACTTAGTCATTACACTTAACCACTACAACCACCTCTCTACTACAATCAAGTAGTATAGCAGAATAAATTAAATTAATTTACAACAATTTAAAAAATAAACCCACCAACACAAAACAAAGCCACTGTAGAAAGCGGAGAGAGAAAAGAGAAAAAAATTAACCCATATTCCCATTGCAGAAACAACTGCTATTAATCCTCTGATTTTTTTCAACAAGTTTTGGTCTAAGAATTATAGAACAATCTATTATCTCATGATATAAATGTGACCCTATATAAGCAGAATTCATAACTACCATATTTAAATCATAATCTTGATATTCTTACTTGACATGCACAATCTGACTTTATTTTGTATAGCTGAAGTTAAAATACTCAGGACTACAGTTATTTTTTTCTAGTTCTTACAGGAAATACTACTTGTATTTGCTTACACAGCACCACATTTTTCAAAAGGATTTCACGCTAACATCTCATTTAACCTTCACGATACTCCTGTAAACTAAGCATAAAAGATTCTATCCTATAAGCAATAAGCCAGAGATTACATACCTAGTTAGTAGAAAATTTTAGATTACAGTATAGGCCCTCTGAGTTGTAGGTGATAACTCTTTCGACCACATACAGGAATTTTATTAGATTTTATTAATATATGTTTTATTAAAGCCTATGGTTTTAATCTTTTAACAGATCTTCTAGTCAACAAATTCAACTGTTGTAACACCTTTACACTTACTCAGTATTACAATCAAGCAGGCAATAAAAACGCCAAAAAAAAAAAGTGAGAATATACGCGCACACAGAGTAATTAACCAACTGGATAATTCCTCCAGCAAAGTGAGTTTATAAAATGAATATTATAAGCCTAACTCAACTTTTCTTTGAATACTACAGCACTTAGCTTTTTCTTTTATCACACTGCAGAACAGTAATTAAAGTTCAGTTCCTAATGATTATGTTCCCAATTAATGATATTTGATGGCATTCCATTTGAAATTATACTCAAAGCCATTTACCCAATTATCTCCTGTCAATGTGACCTGTAAAAATAAATCAAAATGGCATATCCCCAAAGAACTGCTAAGAATTCGTTTTTCCTCTATTAAGAATCAGAGTGCATTAAGGATATGGATCTCAATCTTTTTTCTCCTAAAAGCACCACTTCTACAACATGTCACCCGTTATAAATTAGAATAGTATTCTGAAGTTTAATGGGAAAAGTAACAAATACTCAACTTAGTTTATCCCATAAGTTTTCTTTAAAATTTCGGCTCTTGCCCAAGAATAAAACTAGCAGCAAACAGGGTTAACAAGAAAAATAGAATACATTATATTTCACTTAACAATTTCTTTTTCCCCTACATAAGGCCAAATCTATGTATAATTCAGCTTTAACAGTTTTTGCCTAACAGAAACAGAATCTTATAAAAGCAGTCTTAAAACATAATAGAAGATGAGGGGTGAGATCTCAGAGAAGAAAAGATGATGTGAGAAGTGAGGCAGAAACCTCCTCCAAAACCACATATAATATGAAAATACAGAAAATACAACTAAGCGTGTAAGAGCGACCAGAAAGAAGACTGCAACAAACTGCCTACATCTGGGTAAAAGAGAAGACCTCACAGAAAAGGGTAAGTAGAAAAGCCACAATCCTGCAAAACCAAAGCTCTCCTCACAGGTAGGAGGAAGAGAAACAGAGCATAGAGGGAGTAGAGCCTACAACTGCTCAACATCTACCCCTGGAGATCTGCTCCAGAAGCATGAACCCACGTTACATGGTGCTCAGGTGATTAGTGGGGTTGGAAAGCATAAACAGGCCAAATTCTCGGAGAGATTGAGATCCCAGCCACTTGTGGAAAACAAGTACTCACAACCAGTTGCTCCAGGACAAAAAAAAGGCAGGCACATTGAAAGGCTTCCCAATAGCAAGAGGGGTGCTAAAGGGGCAAGGATTATACAGAGGTTGAGGTCAGGAGAAAGGACAGGTGGACAAAATCATCCCGGCACACTCAGCCAACAGGGTGGGAGCATGCAGTAGCTTCAGGCAACCCATGCCCCCAGCTGCACTGAGGCCCCTCACTGGGTATGCAGCCACCCACTCCTTACACCTGGCCGACACCAGTTTGCAAGCCTGCTGCCTCTGTCATTCAGCCAGGCCAGACAGAGGGTGGACCAGCCTATGGCAGCTACAGGGTCATAACACAGAGGCTCCTCCCTGTGTGGTTGGCCCACTGGCTCTAGCAATGAAGGCAAGCACTGCAGCTGGGAAGCAGGAAAGAGCTCATCTTCCTGGCAGAAACCGGGGTCATTTGCCTGCAACCAGTGCCATTGCTTCAGCTGCTGAATGGCTCTAGAGGGTAAAGCTTCTGAGCACTAAAGGATGCCGTCTACACAAAGTTATTATTCCATAGTAATCACTAAAAATATGAAACAGCAAAAGAACCTGGTACAAACCAAACTCCCTCAAACACCAGAAAAAGAACCAAGTGAAATCGAAATCAACAATTTTCTTGATAAACACTTCAAAATAAAAAACATAAATGTGCTCAACAGAGCTACAGAAAAATATTCATTATCTCAGAGAGGACTTCAAGGAAGTGATAGAAAAGGTGAAAACTACAGTATCGGAAATGAAACATACAAGGGATTTCAAAGCAGTTTAGAGGAGGTAGAGGAGATGATGAAGGAAAATTAGATAACAGGAATACAAAGCAGCAGCAGCAGAGAAAGAAGGATCTTTTTTAAAATTAAGGTATCACTGATATACACTATACACTCTTATGAAGATTTCACATGAAAAACATTGTGGTTACTACATTCACCAATATTACCAAGATCCCCCCCATACCCTATTGAAGTCACTGTCCTTCAGTATAGTAAGATGCCGGAGTCACCACTTTGTCTTCCTGTGTTACACTGTCTTCCCTGTGACCACTCCCACACACCATGTGTACTAATATAATACCCCTCAATCCACTTCTCCCTGAATCAACACCAGCCAACCCCCACCACTCAACTTTAATAACGACTAAACCCTTCTTGGAGTCTGTGAGTCTACTGCTGTTTTGTTTCTTCAGTTTTCTTCATTCTTATACTCCACAAATGAGGGAAAAAATTTGGTACTTCTATTTCTCTGCCTGGATTGTTTCGCTGAGCATAATACCCTCTCACTCTGTCCATATTGTTACAAATGAAAGGATTTGTTTTTTTATTTTGGATGAAAAACATTCCGTTATGTATATATACCAACTCTTCTTTGTCCATTCATCTATTGATAGACACTTAGGTTGCTTCCATATCTCGGCTATTGTAAATAGTGCTGCTATAAACATACAGGTGCATATATGTTTTTTTAACTTGAGAACTTGTTTTTTTACAGTAAATTCCTGGAAGTGGAATTCTGGGCTCAAATGGTATTTCTACTTTGAGGAAGATCCATATTACTTTCTACAACAATTGAACTAACTTAGATTCCCAACAGCAGTGTAGAACGGTCCCCCTTTCTCTGAATCCTCAACAGCATTTGTTGTTCCTTGTCTTTTGGATGTTGGCCATTCTGATGAGAGGTGATATCTCATTGTGGTATTAACTTGCATTTCCCTGATAAGTTAACGATGTGGGGTATCTTTTCATTAAGTCATCTAAATTTTCTCTGGACAAGTGTCTCTACAGGTGCTCCGCCCATTTTTTAGTAGGGTTATTTGCAGTTTTGGCATTGAGATATGTTAGTTCTTTATATATTCTGGATGTAAACCCCTTGACAGATATGTCATTTACAAATATTATGTGCCATACTGTAAAGTGCATTTTTATTCTGCTGATGGTGTCCTTTGCTGTACAGAAGTTTTTAGTTTGATATAGTCCCACTTGTTCATTTTTGCTTTTGTTTCCCTTGACCGTGGAGATATGTTCATAAAGTTGTTCATGTTCATATTCAAGATTTTTGCCTATGCTGTCTTCTAAGAGTTTTATGGTTTCATGACTTACATTCAGGTCTTTGAATCATTTGAAGTTCACTTCTGTGTATGGGGTTAGACAATAATCCAGTTTCATTCTCTTACATGTAGCTGTCCAGTTTTGCCAACACCAGCTGTTGAAGAGGCTGTCATTTTCCCCACTGTGTGTCCATGGATCCTTTATCATATATTAATTTGACCATATATGCTTGGGATAATATCTGGACTCTATTCTGTTTCACTGGCCTGTGGGTCTGTTCTTGTGCCAGTACCAAATTGTCTTGATTACTGTGGCTTCGTAGTAAAGCTTGAAGTTGGGAAGCAAGATCCTCCCACTTTATTATTCCTTCTCATGATTGCTTTGGCTATTCAGGGTACTTTGTGGTTCCATATGAATTTTAGAACTATTTGTTCTAATTTGTCAAAAAATTCTGTTGACATTTTGATAGGGATTGCACTGAATCTATAGATTGCTTTACACAGGCTGGCCATTTTGACAATATGAATTCTTCCTATCCATGAGCACGGGACATATTTCCATTTATTGGTATATCCTTAATTTCTCTCATGAGTGTCTTGCAGTTTTCAGGGTATAGGTATTTCACTTCCTGGGATAGGTTTATTCCTAGGTATTTTATTCTTTTTGATGCAATTATGAATGGAATAGTTTTTCTGATTTCTCTTTCTCCTAGTTCATAGTTAGTGTATAGGAATAAAACAGATTTCTGTGTATTCATTTCATATTCTGCAGCTTTGCTGAATCCAGTTATTAGTTCTAGTAGTTTTGGGGTGGATTCTATCGGATATTTTATGAACAATGTCATGTCATCTACAAACAGTAACAGTTTAACTGTTTCTTTACCAATCTGGATGCCTTTTATTTCTTTGTGTCGTCTGATTGCCGAGGCAAGGACCTCCAGAACTATGTTGATTAAAAGTGGGTAGAGTGGGCATCCTTCTTGTTTCCAATCTCAAAGGAAAAGCTTTCAGCTTCTCGCTGTGAAGTATGATATTGGCTGTGGGTTCATCACATATGGCTTTTATTATGTGGAGGTACTTGCCCTATAAAACCATTTTGTTGAGGGTTTTTATCATGAATGGATCTTGAATTTTGTCGAATATATTTCAGCACCTATGGAGATGATCATGGTGTTTTTGTCCTTTTTGTGAATGTGGTGGATGATGTCGATGGGTTTTTAATATTGTACCACCCTTGCATCCCTGGAACAAATGCTACCTGATCATGATGTATGATATTTTTTATGTATTTTTGAATTTACTGTGATAATATTTTGTTGAGTATTTTTGCATGTATGTTCATCAGGGATACTGGTCTGTAATTTCCTTTTCTGCTTGGTAGCTTTGCCTGATTTCGGTATTAGAGTGATACTGGCCTCATAGAATGAGTATGGTAGTATTCCATCCTCTTTTACTTTTTGGAAAAACTTAAAGGGGATGGGTATTAGGTCTTCACTAAATGCTTGGTAAAATTCAACAATGAAGCCATCTGGGACAGGAGTTTTGTTCTTAGGTAGTTATTTGATTAACAATTCCATTTCATTGATGATAATTTGTCTGTTCATATTTTCTGTTTCTTCCTGGTGAGCCTAGGAAGGGTGTATTTTTCTAGAAAGTTGTTCGTTTCTTCTACGTTAGGTTATCCAATTTGTTAGCATATAATTTTTCATAGTATTCTCTAATAATTTTTTGTATTTCTGTGTTGTTCACAGTGATTTTTCCTTTCTCATTTCTGATTCTGTTTATGTGTGTAGGCTCTCTTTTTTTCTTGGTAAGTCTGGCTAGGGGTTTATCTATTTTGTTAATTTTCTTGAAGAAGCAGCTCTTGCTTTCATTGGTTCTTTCTGTTGTTTTATTCTTCTCAATGTTTTTATTTCGGTCTAAATTTTATTATGTCCCCTCCTTCTACTGACTTTGGGCCTCATTTATTCTTCTTTTTCTAGTTTCATTAATTGAGTTTAGAGTGTTCATATGGGATTCTTTTTCTTTCCTGAGGTAAGCCTATATTGCTATATACTTCCCTCAGCAGAGACATCGCTGTGTCCCACAGGTTCTATAGTGTTGAGTCATTGTTTTCATTCATCTCCATATATTGCTTGATCTCTGTTTTTATTAGGTCATTGATTGATCCATTGATTATTTAGGAGCATGTTGTTAAGGCTCTATGTGTTTGTGGGCCTTTTTGTTTTCTTTGCATAATTTATTTTGAGTTTCATACCTTTGAGTTGTGAGAAGCTGACTGGTACAATTTCAATCCTTCTGAATTTACTGAGGCTCTTTTTATGGGGCTACTATATGATCTATTCTTGAAAATGTTCCATGTGCACTTGAGAAGAATGTGTATCCACTCCTTTTGGATGGAGTGCTCCGTAGATGTCTCTTAGGTCCATTTGTTCTAATGTGTTGTTCAATGCCTCTGTCTACTTGCTTATTTTCTGTCTGGTTGATCTGTGTTTTGGAGTGATTGGTGAGTTGAAGTCTGCTAAAATGAATGCATTGCATTCTGTTTTCCCCTTTAATTCTGTCAGTATTTATTTCACATATGTAGGTGCTCCTATATTGGGCACACATGTTTATAATGGTTATGTTCTCTTCTTGACTGACTCCTTTATCATTACGTGACGTCCTTCTTTGTCTCTTGTGACCTTCTTTGTTTGAAGTCTATTTTGTCTGATAAAGATACTGCAACTCCTGCTTTTTTCACCCTATTATTTGCATGCAATATCTTTTTCCATCCCTTCACTTTTAGACTGTGTTTCTTTGGGTTTGAAGTGAGTCTCTTGTAGGCAGCATATAGACAGGTATGTTTTCTTTCAATTCAGTGACTCTGTGTCTTTTGATTGGTGCATTCAGTCCATTTACATTTAGGGTGATTATCGATAGGTATGTACTTATTGTCATAGGAGGCTTAAGATTCGTGGTTACCAGAGGTTCAAGGGTAGGTTCTTTACCATATAACAGTCTAACTACTCACTTAGTAATCTATTTCAAACACAATCAAAGGTTGTTTTTTTTTCCCTCCTTTTTCTTCCTCCTCCATCTTTCTATATTAGGTGTCATATTCTATATTCTTTGTGTATCCCTTGAATGACTTTTGGGTGAATTGATACAACTGCATTTGCTTAGTAATTAATTGGTCTACTTCCTCTACTATGGTTTTATTTTCTCTGGTGACAGCTATTTAGCCTTAGCACTTCCATCTACAGCAGTCCCTCCAAAATATCCTGTTGAAATCGTTTGTGGTAGGTGAATTCTCTTAACTTTTGCTTAACTGGAAATTGTTTAATTCGTCCTTCAAATTTAAATGTTAATATTGCTGGGTAGAGTATTCTTGGTTCAAGGCCCTTCTGTTTCATTGCATTAGATATATTATGCCACTCCCTTCTGGTCTGTGAGGTTTCTGATGAGAAGTTTAATGAGAGCCTGATGGGTTTTCCTTTGTATGTGACCTTTTTTCTCTCTCTGACTGCTTTTAGTACTCTGTCCTTATCCTTCATCTTTGCCATTTTAATAATTATATGTCCTGTTGTTGTCTTCCTTCGGTCCCTTGTGTTGGGAGCTCTGTGTACCTCCATAGCCTGAGAGACTGTCTCCTTTCCCAGATGGCAGAAGTTTTCAGCAATTACTTCCTCCAAGACACTTTCTATCCCTTTTTCTCTCTCTTCTACTTCTGGCACACTACAAGGCAAATATTGTTCCATTTGGATTTGTCACACAGCCCTCTCAATATTCTTTCATTCTTAGAGATCCTTTTAACTCTGTGCCTCAGCTTCTTTGATTCCTGTTCTATAATTTCTATTTTTTTTACCGTCTCCTCCACTTCATCTAATCTGCTTTTAAATCCCTCCATTGTATGTGTCATTTCAGATACTATATTCTTCAAAGTTCCTGTCTCTTGAATTCCTTCCTGAGTTCTTGCATATTTTCTACAGCTCTGTGAGCATGTTTGATTTTCCTTTTGAAATCTTTTTCAGGAAGATTGGTAAGTTCAGTTTCACTGAGCCCTCTTGCTGGTATCTGTCAGATTTTGGTGTCTACCTGATTATACTGATGTTTCACATTTGTATTAATAAGTTGGAGTAGGCAGTGATCTCTAGTGCCCATTAGCTCTACCCTCTGGAGATGCTCGGCCCATGCAGCAGATGTGGGGGTTGTAGGCGAGTGCCACTGGGGCATGCTGGGAGGAGCTTCCTGGCTATAGTGCCTGTCTACACTGCCAGGATCAGTGGGCTGAGGGTGCAGGGAGAAGCCTCTATACTTTGCGCTTTTAGCTGCCATAGGTGGGGCCTCACTCTGGCTTACCTGCAGTAATGGCAGGAAGAGCTGGTTTGCAAGTAGTTGCTGGTCTGGAAGAAGGCACAGCAGACTGTTTGTAGCAGTGATGGTTCTTGAAGCTGCATAGCCAGCCAGGGGGGTGGAGCACATGAAGCTCCTGAAAGTTCCCAACCTGCTGGGTAGAGTGCGACAGGACATTTTGTCAACCTGTCCTTTCTCCTGCACAGCAGGCTCTGTAGCAGCCCTCTCACTGTTAGGAAGTCTCTGAGACTGCCCACTTTCTTTTGTCCCAGAGCGACCAGATGTGTATCCCTGTTTTCTAAAAGCTGCTGGAATCTCAGTCTCTCCATGTATTCAGCCTCTCTTAGTTACCCAACCCCACTAATCTCCAGAGCACCATATAATGTAGGTTTGTGCTCAAAGAGCAGATATCCAGGGCTGGGTGTTCAGCAGTCCTAGGCCTCCACACACTTCCTGCTCCATTTCTCTTCCTCTCACCACTGAGCTGGGGTGAGGGAAGGGCTTGTGTTCCTCCAGATTATTTCTTTGGTAGTTTACCCTTTTGCTTGGGGACTGTTCTTTTCCCCAGATGTAGACAGTCTGCCGCAGCCTTCTTTCCTGTTTCTCTTTCACGATTTGATGTATTTGCTATATTTTCATATTATATGTGGTTTTGGGATGAGGTATCTGTCTCATCTCTCACACTGCCATCTTTAATCTTGTCTCTCGAGAAAAAGGAATCTTTAGAAATGAAAGCATATTAGGAGAACTGTGTGACCAATCCAAACAGAACAATATTTGCATTATGGGGGTGCCATAAGAAGGAGATAAAAAGGGATGGAAAATGTCTGAGGAAATAATTGCTGAAAACATCTCCAATCTAGGGAAAGAAACAGTCTCTCAGCCCATGGAAGTGCACAAATCTCCCAACACAAGGAACCCAGGAAGACAGCACCAAGACATACAATAATTAAAATGGATAAGATCAAGGATAAGGACAGAGTATTAAAAGCAGTAAGAGAGAAAAAAAGATCACATACAAAGGAAAACCCATCAGGCTATCATCACATTTCTCAACAGAAAACTTACAGGCCAGAAGGGAGCGGCATAATATATCTAATGCAATGAAACACAAGGGCCTCCAAGCAAGAATACTCTACCTTGCAAGTTCATAATTTACAATTTTTTGAAGGAAGGATTTACCAATTTCCAGATAAGCAAAACTTAAGTGTATTTCCCCTCACAAATGGTCTCTACAGTGTATTTTGGAGGGATTGATATGGATGGAAGTGCTTTAGGCTATACAGCAGTCACCAGAGAAAATAAAACCACAGTAAAGGAAGTAGACCAATTAATTAGTAAGCAAATGCAGAATTAAATCAACTATCCACAAAGTCAGTCAAGGGATACACAAAAAGTATAGATTATGGCACTTAATATATAAATTGTGGAGGAGAAAGTAAAGGGAGAAAAAAAAGGAACCATTAGATTGTATTTGAAATAGATTACTGAGTTAAGTTAGACAGTTAGATAATAAAGAACCTACCATCGAACTTTTGGTAACCACAAATTTAAGCCTGCAATGGCAATAAGTACATACCTATCGATAATCACCCTAAATGTAAATGGTCTGAATGCATCAATCAAAATACGTAGTCACTGAATTGATAAAAAAAACAAGATCCATCTATATGCTGCCTACAAGAGACTCACTTCAAACTCACAGACTGAAAGTGAAAGGATGGAAAAAGCTATTTCATGCAACTAATAGTGAGAAAAAAGCAGGAATTGCAGTACTTGTATCAGACAAAATATAGACTTCAAAACAAAGAAAGTCACAAGAGACAAAGAAGGACGTTACATAATAATAAAAGGGTCAGTCCAACAAGAGGATATAACTATTATAAATATCTATGCACCCAACACAGGATCACCTACATATGTGAAACAAATACTAACAGATTTAAAGGGGGAAATAGAATGCAATGCATTCATTTTCAGAGACTTCAACACACCACTCACTCCAAAGGACAGATCAACCACACAGAAAATAAGTAAAGACACAGAGGTACTGAACAACATATTAGAACAGATGGACTTAACGGACATCTACAGAACACTCCATCTGAAAGCAACAGCATACACATTCTTCTCAAGTGCACATGGAATATTTTCAAGAATAGATCATATATTAGGCCACAAAAAGAACCTGAGTAAATTCAAAAAGACTAAAATTGTACCAACCAGCTTCTCAGATCACAAAGGTATGAAACTAGAAATAAATTACAGAAAGAAAACGAAAAAGCCCACAAACAAATGGAGGCTTAATAACATGCTCCTAAATAATCAATGGTTTAATGACCAAATAAAAACAGAGATCAAGCAATATATGGAGACAAATGACAACAATAATTCAACACCACAAAATCTGTGGGATGCAGCGAAAGCTGTGCTAAGAGGGAAATATACTGCAATACAGGCCTACCTCAGGAAAGAACAAATCCCAAATGAACAGTCTAAACTAACAATTAATGAAACTAGAAAAGAAAGAAAAGATAACGCCCAAAGTCAATAGGAGGGACATAATAAAGATTAAAGCAGAAATAAATAAAATTGAGAAGAATAAAATGAAAGAATCAATGAAAGCAAGAGCTGGTTCTTTGAGAAAATAAACAAAATAGATAAACCCCAAGCCAGACTTATCAAGAAAAAAAAAAGAGTCTTCTCACATAAATGGAATCAGAAATGAGAAAGGAAATATCACTACGGTCACCACAGAAACACAAAGAATTATTAGACAATACTATGAAAACTTACATGCTAACAAACTTGATAACCTAGAAGAAATGGACAACTTTCTAGAAAAATACAACCTCCCAAGGCTGACACAGAAAGAAACAGAAAATCTGACAGACCATTTACCAGCAACAAAATTGAACTGGTAATCAAAAATCTACCTAAGAACAAAACGCCTGGTCCAGATGGCTTCACCGCTGAATTTTATCAAACATTCAGTGAAGACGTAATACCCATCATCCTTCAAGTTTTCCAAAAATAGAACAGGAGGGAATACTCCCAAATTCATTCTATGAGGCCAGCATCACAGTAATACCAAAACCTAGCAAAGACACCAAAAAAAAAAAATTACAGATCAATATCCCTGACAAACATTGATGCAAAAATACTCAACAAAATATTAGCAAACCGAATTCAAAAATACATCAAAAAGATCATCCATCATAATCAAGTAGGACTAATTCCACAGATGCAAGAATGGTACAACATTCAAAAATCCATCAACATCATCCACCACATAAATAAAAAGGACAAAAACCACATGATCATCTCCATAGATGCTGAAAAAGCACCCGACAAAATTCAACATCCATTCATGATAAAAACTCTCAACAAAATGGGTATAGCGGGCAAGTACCTCAACATAATCAAGGCCATATAGGACAAACCCACAGCCAACATTATACTTAACAGCAAGAACCTGAAAGCTTTTCCTTTAAGATCAGGAACAAGACAAGGATGTCCACTCTCCCCACTTTTATTCAACATAGTACTGGAGGTCCTAGCCACGGCTATCAGACAACAAAAAGAAATAAAAGGCATCCAGATCAGCAAGGAAGAACTCAAACTGTCCTTGTTTGCCGATGACATGACATTGTACATAGAAAACTCTAAAGAATCCACTCCAAAACTATTAGATCTAATATCTGAATTCAGCAATGTTGCAGGATACAAAATTAATACACAGAAATCTGTTGCATTCCTATACACTAACGATGAACTAGCAGAACGAGAAATCAGGAAAACAATTCCATTCACAATTGCATCAAAAAGAATAAAATACCTAGGAATAAACCTAACCAAGGATGTGAAAGACCCATACCCTGAAAACTACAAGACACTCTTAAGAGAAATTAAAGAGGACACTAATAAATGGAAATTCATCCCATGCTCATAGATAGGAAGAATTAATATTGTCAAAATGGCCATCCTGCCTAAGGCAATCTACAGATTCAATGCAATCCCTATCAAAATACCAACAGCACTCTTCAAGGAATGAGAACAAATAGTTCTAAAATTCATATGGAACCACCAAAGACTCCAAATAGCCAAAGCAATCCTGAGAAGGAAGAATAAAGCAGGGGGGATTAGCTCCCCAGCTTCAAGCTCTACTATAAAGCCACAGTAATCAAGACAATTTGGTTCTAGCTAAAGAACAGACCCATAGACTAATGGAACAGAATTGGGAGTCCAGATATTAACCCAAGCACATATGCTCAATTAATATACGATAAAGGAGCTATGGATATACAATGGGGAAATGACAGCCTCTTCAACAGCTGGTGTTGGCAAAACGGGACAGCTACATGTAAGAGAATGAAACTGGATTATTGTCTAACATCATACACAAAAGTAAACTCCAAATGGATCAAGGACCTGAATGTAAGTCATGAAACCATAAAACTCTTAGAAAAAAACATAGGCAAAAATCTCCTGGACATAAACATGAGCAACTTCTTCATGAACATATCTCCCCAGGCAAGGGAAACAAGCAAAAATGAACATGTGGGACTATATCAAACTAAAAAGCTTCTGTACAGCAAAGGACACCATGAGTAGAACAGACATCCCACAGTATGGGAGAATATATTCATAAATGACATATGCAATAAGGGGTTGACATCCAAAATATATAAAGAGCTCACACACCTCAACAAACAAAAAGCAAATAATCCAATTAAATAATGGACAGGGGATCTGAACAGACACTTCTCCAAAGAAGAAATTCAGATGGCCAACAGGCACATGAAAAGATGCTCCACATCGTTAATCATCAGAGAAATGCAAATTAAAACCACAATGAGATATCACCTCACACAAGTTAGGATGGCCACCATCCAAAAGACAAACAACAAATGTTGGCAAGGATGTAGAGAAAAGGGAAACGCTCTTACACTGCTCGTGGGAATGTAAATTAGTACAACCATCGTGGAAAGCAGTATGGAGGTTCCTCAAAAAACTCAAAATAGAAATACCATTTGACCCAGGAATTCCACTCCTAGGAATTTACCCTAAGAATGCAGCAGCCCAGTTTGACAAAGACAAATGCACCCCTATGTTTATCACAGCACTATTTACAATAGCCAGGAAACGGAAGCAACCTAAGTGTCCATCAGTAGATGAATGGATAAAGAAGATGTGGTACATATACACCATGGAATATTATTCAGCCATAAGAAACAAATCCACCATTTGCAACAACATGGATGGAGCTAGAGGGTATTGTGCTCAGTGAAATAAGCCAGGCAGAGAAAGACAAGTATCAAATGATTTTACTCATCTGTGGAGCATAAGAACAAAGAAAAAACTGAAGGACCAAAACAGCAGCAGACTCACAGAACCCAAGATTGGACTAACAATTACCAAAGGGAAAGGGACTGGGGAGGATGGGTGGGATGGGAGGAATGAGGGGGAAAAGGGGCATTATGACTAGCATACATAATGTAGGTGAGGTCACTGGGAATGCAGTGTAACACAGAGAAGACAAGTAGTGATTCTATAGCATCTTACTATGCTAATGGACAGTGACTGTAATGGGGTATATGGTGGTGAGTTGGTAATGGGGGAGTCTATTAACCATAATGTTGCTCATGTAATTATACATTAATGATACCAAAATAAAAAAAAAGATGCTCAACATCATTAATCATCAGGTAAATGCAAATCAAAACCAACTTAACATATCACTTCATAGCAGTCAGAATGGCTAATAGCCACAAGACAAGAAACAACAAGTGTTGTCGAGGATGTGGAGAAATGGGAACCCTCCTACACTGTTGGTGGGATTGCTCCACCAAATTGGTGCAGCTACTCTGGACAGCAGTATGGATGTTTCCCTAAAAACTAAAAAGAAAAATACCGTATGACCTGAAAATTCCACTACAGGGACTTTACTCGAAGAAAACAAAATCACTAATTTAAAAAGATGTGTGTACTCCTATGTTTGTTTATCACAGCATTATTTACCATAGCCAAAATATGGAAACAATCTAAATGTACATCAAGAGATGTATGGCTTTAAAAAATGTAGTACATGTATTATGGAATATTACTCAGCCATAAGAAAGAATGAAATCTTGCCATTTCCAACAACACAGATGGACTTAGAGGATCTTATGCTAAATGAAAAATGTCAGAAGGAGAGAAAGAAATACTCTATGGTTTCACTTAATATGAGGATTCTAAAAAATGAAACAAAATTAAAATAATCTCAAACAGAACAGACTGCTGGTTGCCATAGGAAATGGGGGAAGAGTGAAATACTTGAAGAGGGAAAAAATGAGTGAAGAATGTTTGATACCTTGATCTGGGTGATGGTTACAAGAGTGTAAATACATGTCAAAAATAGAGGTGGGGAAGGGATGACAAAAAAGAATGAAAAGCTGGAAACTGTCAAATTTAGAAGACAGGTTCATTATATTATTCTCTTTATATTCATGTGTTTGAAATTTTTCATAATTAAAAAGTTTCTTAAAAATGAGTCTCAGGTATGCCAAAATCAAATCAAGAAGCATTAGTTCACTTACGATGAGCCTGGCTTACAGTAACACCAGTGTACTGGAACTCTTTGTAGTTCTCCTTCTGTAGAGCAGAAAGGTATGGAGAAAGGGCACATACAGCCTTAATAAGAGTCAGAGATTCTAGAGCTGTAGCTATTTAATATTTTACTTAACACTAAATAAAATGTAAAAACCTCAAATACACCTCTTCAGTTGCACTACCCATCTCAACAGGTGTTTGCCAACAGCCATGTGCGACCAATGGCTAACATACTGGAAACTCCATCGTAGAACATTGCCATCATCACAAAAAATTCTTTTGGACAAATTCAAATCTTAGCAACCACTTAATAAACAGGTCAACTATCACTGGCCTAACTAAGCTTATGTCACAGCCTAAACTGTATCACCCATAAAATGTGGACACCAAGCTTGCAGGGTTTAGGTAAGAATTAAAACACATAAAGAACCTGAACAAATACTCAATAAAAATGTTTAAATAAAGCACTATGATATCAGTTACAGCTGACAATATTTAGACCCAACCCAACTTAGCTGATTATAGAGGAATCTGGAAGCAGAACTGAATTAAAATATACAATCAAGGGGAATAAGTGGTCTCTCTGAGATGGAAACATTCCACACCTTAAAAGGAACACAGGTTATCACAGGTGTATGCCTTTGTCAAAACTAATAGAACAGTATGCTCAAGACCTGTGCATTTTACTGTAATACTTTAATTTTTTAAAAAAGAAAAGAATTTCTCCCTTTATTCTCCCTTTCCATTTGCAGACAATATGTTGTCCTTTTTATATCATACAATTTCTGGCAAACTACTACAACCATGAAAACAAATCCTAAGGCTGGTACTTCTTCTATTTTTATATTATTTTTTTAAATAAGTTTGTCTTCTATAATAAAAAGGCAAAAATAAAATCCAATGATAAAAGACTTAACAAATCAAGGCATTTTATGGAATCTCTTAGATGGAGAAGCCCTTAATCATCATCTGGTGCAAGAGGTCATAGAGCTTCTGTCTGTTGCCAGTTCATTTGTTACTGGTATGTTTTTAGACACACTGAGCAAAACTCTACCACCAACTTCTGTTCACTGACTAGCTCTGTAAAAGTTCAGTTTTCTCTTATTCAAGGTAAACATCCTTGTTCTTTTAGCTGTCTTATAGGAAAGTTTTAAGTCCTTCAACAATTTGGGCCACCCTCTGAGGTTGATAAAATATTGTTTACCTACTTGTTTTAATAAACTTACAAAATTTCAAAAAACATACTGGATAATTTACATGGGGTTGGCTAAGTTTTTATTTTTCTAAATAAACCATTTTTAAAAAATATTAGTTATTCACAAAATAAAAGACACAAATATTTTAAAGGAATGAGTACACAGTCTCAGAATAAAAAATACAAGGTCTGTGGGAATTTTACACTAATATTTTTGTGGTGTATCAGTCTTAGGGAGTCATTGGTCTACATCTAGGTCTTGGACTCAGAAGTTAAAATTAAAGATATGGTCTTACTAGCAGCAGAACTGAACGTGCAAATTACCGCCTGCTTTCTGGATACTATACCCAGAATACTATACCCGTTAACACACTGTAAAATGTACCAGATTTTACCTTACTTTTTGGGGGGCAGCATTAAATTATGTCACTTGAGAAAAGAAAGTTGAAGGAACAAGGATTCCCATTTAAAATGAGTATAACTCTTCTAAAGGAAAGCTGTAAGCTATGAATGCTAATGTTAGAAATAGGACAAAATTCAGTAAAACTAGATAAAATACATATATATAATTGAGAGTCAGCTATATAACAGAACGTCATAGTTATTTCAATGATAAATATGCCCAGAAAAGTTTGAAGAAAACAATGGCATGGCCATGGGGACACAGAAACAGAAATACAATAAATTATTCAATTATATAAAACCTGAATTGTAAATTATTTTAAAGCAAGCACTATTATTTTTAAGCACAGCACATAAAATCAAAAATGAATTCTTTACAGATAGTGGCTGCCCCCTAATTTCTGAACACTCCACAAATCCTCACAAAAACCATACAAGCCGAGGAAGACAGCAAATAAAATTACCCACAGCTAACATTACAAGGACATGAGACAACTGAAAATTCCAATTTACATCTAAGTGCATAAACAGCCAAAAGCAGAAGCTCCAGTGAAAACTGTCCAAAAAAGCAGTATCACAGGATCCTACTGGTGACTGAGTAAATGTAATATATTAACTAGAATCACCCTCAGAAAGAAAAGTGAGACAAAGTACCAAGGGACCTGATGGATGACAACAAAGGCTACTGGAGAGTCAAAAAGAGGCTTAGATAGTCTCTAAGACCAAAAGTGGAAGTTTTAACTTGGCACATGTTTGAGGGGAGATGGAGGACTCTTAGAGGAGGAAGTGTCACTTGAAGGCTTCAGAGATAAGGAAACCACTGAAGATAAATGCCCTACCAAAACAAGATAGAATACTGGGGCTAGGGGTGTATTTTAAAAACTGCATTTAACTGTAGCAACAAAAGAGGGTGCTCTTGAACTAAGAGAGTGAGGAAGCCACGCAAAGCTCAGTGCAAAAATAAAATTGTCCATATTGTTGGTCTAATAAGACAAATATCCAGAACACAAAAAAGAACCCATTATCCATACCAAGTTCTTACATGGAATAAAAGAAGTGAAAAACTTTTTGGCAGATGAAAACACACTATAAGTCGTTGTGATAAACAGAGGGAAGATGCAACACAACACCCCATCAGAAATAAAAATAATTAAATAATAGTGTGTACCTTAAACTCACACAGTGATATATGTCAATTATTTCTCAGTAAAACTGGAAAAAATAAGTAACAAATGCAGACATAAAAGAACACCTCAAATCAGATTTTCAAAATGTAAAACAGTGTATAAACAATAGAAAGATGTGAAACAGGAATAGACTGAAGTTATACAAAAGAAAAGCACATCAGCATCTCAAACATGAAGATCTATGATCTAAAAACTGGAATGCTCAAGTTAAATAAAAAAGAAACAGATGAAAAGAATAAAAGAAAAATGGATATAAGAGAGAGGCAAAGAAGATCCAATAGGCAAAGGTCACTGAAGAATGAGACAATAGAAGAGAACTGATACTCAAAACTGTAATTCTTGAATTAAAGAGAACATCAATCCACATTCTGAAACCACATACTAGGGAAAATTTACCTACAACAATCAACACAAAGACATATCCTGGTTAAACAATTCAATTTTACAGATAAAGAGAAATTCCTTAGATCTGCAAAAAGAAAAGAAAGACCAAGTCACCCCCCCCACACACACACAAAGTTGGCATCAGCAACATACAAGCAAGACAAATGCAGAGCAGTATTTTCAAGAAACTTAAGATATGCACAACCAAGGATTTTATATCCAGCCAAACTGTCCTTCAAATACCAACGCTACAGGAAAAGTTTTAACATATAAGAACTTAAGAAATTTCCATGAGCATTCATGAGGAATCTCTCCTAGACAATGAGTTTCATTCATCCAACCAAAAGATTGGGAAAACTTCAGCAAAGGTATGCTTGTGAATATAAACTGTGCAGAGTAAATTTGAAACAAAGGTATTGATGAGGGGGTAAGAACAGTACATAGAGTGACATGCTCTCACAAAGTAAAAATAAAAAGTCAGAGGAAAAGAGATTAAAAAAAATAATAAAGTAGAATAAGCTTGTTCACTGCCTCATACATAAGAAAATGAGACTAAATGGATTTAATTTAAACCTGAGAAATAGTAAAAGCCTTAGAAAGAGGCATTTTTCTCAAAGGTACAAATATAAAAGTAACTGTCTAGAACAAAAATATTAATATTTCAAAAAATGATAAATACACAAAAAATTAAAATATCAAGCAGAACATAAGAAACATGGTAAGAATAACATAAAACAAAGATGAGATCAAGTCAGTGAAAAGGCTATAATTCTTAATAGACTACATTTACGAGAGAGCAAGTACTAATACATATGCTTTATTGCCAGGCACTTTCCTACCCATCTCACTACCTGATCTGTGAGACATGTCAGAAAAATGCTATTTTTCTCTTTTTACTCAGATTTGTGAACCAAGTCTTTTAATTAAAAAGACGAGAGCTAAAACAAAGCAGAGCCAGAATTCAAACCCAGAATCTTTCTATTCTTTCCACACCAGGCTTCCTCCATTGAGCATTAAAATTGTTTCAAATCATAAATTTAAGAAATGAGTAACATTTTATTTCATTTTTAAAACATTACTGAGTCTCCCTACAAAAATCTTTATCATGAATTAGCCTGAAACTTTTGATACAGAGTACAAAGCTTCTCCTAACAAAGAAAATGTTGAAAGAAGTTTAAGTCTCCTTTAGTGCCAAGATGGCAAAAAATGTGACATTAACTCAGTAACTAAGTGCAAAAAATAGTAGTAAATAGTAGTAAAAGTAGTAAATAGTCACACTTCAGCATGAAGAGCTACCCAAACTCAGGCTCTACATCACTAGGTCAGATAATGTACAATTTTGCTAAAATGCTTTTTTGAAAACACACATTTGCTCCAACACGACTGATATTAGGGAATATTTTGAGCCTACTAAATTTCAAATTTCATGTTTGCTTTTGTGGGATTTTGTCCACCAGAAATACTAGGTGAAGGAGAAAAATGCATTCGGAATGAGCCACACAGGCCTGTCCAACACAGACACACAACTCTACCAGTTTACTTTGTGTGTTGAGCCACACCAATCCACATTCAGTGTTACAACTTTCTCTTAGATTTCGAACAACATTCCTTCCATTACTTCACAATAATTCATGCGCTAAAGTCCTTCTAATACCCACTTCTACAAGCAAAATTCAGGTCTTTTCCAGGGTAAAGTGCAGTATTTACACTATAGTATTTATGTATTTGTTAACCATTTAACCTATGTGAACCTTTGTTATCATTTTTTATTAGGTTGTTATCTTTGGTCACTAATGAAAATTTTGAATGTTGTGCCAAACCCCTTATTTCCCATAAACCCTGTGGTTTTTATTGAATACTTCTGCATAGTGCAGTGACTTTTTCGAACACACATCCAAATACAGCACAACTGACTGTACAGAAAGCAATTAGAAATACACTTTAATCCTAAATATTGGCTATACTTATAATTTTGTCAAAGGAGTGATATAAGGTTTATATCATCTAACATGTAAAAAAGCTTAGCATAAAATCTAGCTCAAAATAGATACTCAATAAATGCCAGTTTACTTGACTTTTCCCTTCTTACAGATTCTCAGTTTCCCAAGCACTGATAATCAAAGATGACCTTGTAATCTCCAATGATATCTCTCTGAAAAATAAATAATATTAAGTGGAAACCATTATCATAAGGGAAAATTTTTTTTTCAATTGGAACAATGACCATTTGTGGAAGCAGACAACCAACCTCAACGTTGTGTTTCCCCAGGTCTATATTTTTAAAAGCAAACTTTCATTTCTCCTTTATGTATAACAGTAAGATAAAGCAACTCTTTCAGATAACACACAGGAATGTTTAAAGAGTCTCCTCTATAATAAAATCAAATGGAATCTTTAAGATTAAAAATATCACTGGCTGCAAGATTATAATTTCCTCAATAGGTCTTAGGAGAAATTTCAAATAATCTCAACTGAAAGTATGTTCCTAATGTATTAACCAAAGAACATCTCAGTGAAATAGAGTATATCAGGTAACAGAAACATTAACCTCTCTCTCACTTATTACATACTGCAATTTTTATTTTACTTCTATATAGCCGAAATTGCTCATACTGATAAAATTTTAAGGAATAATTTTTAATTCCAAATTAAGTAGTGAACAATATAATTAATATCTTAACTATGGGGGGAAAGCCATATGCAACAAATTAAACTATTTTTTTAAACTTGCAATTTCAACACAAACTTGTATAGCATGCATCATAAAACAGCATAAAACAGCTTAGATATAAGTGTACAGCTGTCCATTCCAGGGAAATTTCCAAAGTCAATCATGGTGCAAAATTCCCACTGCTCCATACCCTAATATTTATACTAAGAGCCATCACTCTTAGTATATAGTTTTAAAAAAACCTCTTCACTTGCTCTTAGCATCAGCACTGGCAAGCAACATTCTTTTCAAAACTACTTTTTCACTAACAATCTTAAGTTTTTCTCTCTTCAGTAAGGTTGCTGCCTATAAAGAGAGCAAAGCTGTACTTAGATATGAATGCTGATGGTTGGTTAGGTTAGTGATTAGTGAAAAGGCTTGCTCTGGTACAGCAGCTTCCCAACATACCTTTTCTAATTCCAAGAGTTTAACTTGATTTTTAAATTACATGAAAAAAAATTAACTCACAAAGCAACTCTAAACTAGGATTTTTTTCCTTCTAACATTTTATATTCCTGTTTCAGAATATACACAGTGGTTCTCACCCCTGACTTTGTGTCATAATCAATTATAGAGCTTTAGGAAACTACAGATGCAGAGCATTACTGAGTCAGCAAGCTCCTCACGACAAACATCCTCATTTAATCCAGATGCCATTTTTCCTCCAGTGCTAAAACAACCAAAAAAATAAAATAAAAATTTCCTCTCATTATGCTTTTGATGGGAGAGAAAAGCCATGTAAACAAACTAATATTATAATTCATTCTGAAGTGAAACTTCCAAGGCCTTACCAGGTAATACAGGTTCTGCCTGACACCTACAATTACCTCATACCTAATGCACTCCACAACGGCAAGGCCCAAGTTTCATTCCCTTCCTCCAAAAATCTTTATGCAAACACACAACCCAAAGATCTTTCTCTCCTGCCTGTAGTTAACACTCATTTCATACAAAAAATACTTATTAAATATCTATTATGGTACATTATTCTAACCAACAGGGGTACAGCAATTAATTAACAGAACAAAGTCCTTATTCTCATAAAACCTCCATTTATGCATGTCAGATGGCAATAAGTGATATGGAAAGAAAGCCAGGAAGAAAATAAGTTGAGTTGAAGAGGACTTCCGGAAGAGGTCAAGGAAGGCCTCTATTGCATTTAGAGGACATCTGAGTAGAATTCTAAAAGAAGAAAGAAATGAGCCATGCAGGTATCTGGGGAAGAAAATTCTGAACAAACAGTTGTTTGCATGTAATCTTTTATGTGACCCAGCTTTTTATGTCCAAAAACACTTTTATCAACACAGAAGGCATAACTAAGTCAATGCTCTGTGAGAACTGTGTTGTCGGAAGCAGAAATATTAAAGGAAATAAGAATGCACACTAAGCAAAGAGATCCCTTCAGTTAAGTCCGGTCAGCCAGTAGCTCTCCAGTCCTCCAATCATACAGGGCAGCATATCTGCTTCTGTGGAAACTGTCTTTTAACCAGCACTGCAAAGTAATAGTTGGGATGGAATCTCTGTTATCACCTAATAACTGGGTTTATGTAATCCCAGTAATGACCCAGGATTGCAAGGCTTTGAAATACCTGCAGAATTGGACATTAAGTTCAGTTCCCTACTAAGCTTTTGTCTGCTGTTTTGAACGTAACAGTGTTGTCTACTACTATTGAAAATTAAACTGTGGTCATTTTTTTTTTACTGAGTACTGTATTCTCTAAATCACCTGCATAAAGAAGTTTAAGCTAATCCAAAAATAATTTTTGAAACATTTCAGGTTCCTAACAAGATAAGGCATTTAAAAAAATACACTTTGTCAATTTAAATAAAAACATATCTTTATTTGTTCAGTGATACTACACCCACTTCCAGAAAGGATTTATTTAAGGCAGAAAAGGAAAATAAACCAGTGAATTTGCCACACTGTCAAAAGTTTTTTTCTCCTAAGATTTTTTACACTTTTTTAAATAAAGTATTTTGTGTAAGTTCTTAAGAATATGGTATATTTACATTATAGCAAAACTTTCCATTTTCTAGTATGCTTTTAAGAAGAAATGTGTTCTAGTTTAGACATTCGATATTCTACAGTGTACAGAAGAAAGGGGACCTCAAAGCAAGTAAAACGTTTCCTTTTCTTGTTTTTGCTTTGTTATATGCATTCTAAACACATGCAGTATAGGCAAAAGTTCATTAAAACTAATTTCAAGATTACTGTCCACACAGTTGCAAAACTAAAATTGTCACACAAATTTAAATCAGCTGACTTCCATGTGCTTGTGGAAATCTACTTGTGTTTAACAATTCCTAATCCTAATTTCATCTGCAACTAAATCCAATCTAAGTATCATTAACTGCATTTTTTCCAATAGCAATAAACATATGAAATAATTTACCTACTATATGTGTATCCACCTAATAATTTTAACAGCTCCTTTACCCTCCCCATACTCCTCTTCCCTAAAAGAGAGAAAGCACCACACAGGTGTGGTGTAAGTGTCCTAAACAACAAAAAGTTTGATTCCCAACGAACACTGAGCTGTTAACCTTAATCTCAGTCTGTTTTCTTATTAAGTATATCCCCACCTTACGTTCCAAGAATTAAGCAAGTGCACCTGTCCAAAAATGGGAACCATTTCACATATGGCAATTTGAATTTAAATTTAATTTATACTCAGTTCCTAAACTGTACTAGCCCTGTTTCAAGTGTACAATAGCCACATGTGGCTAATGGGTATTATATTGGACAGAGCAGATAAAGGACATTTCCATCACTGCAGAAAGTTCTGTTGTACAATTACAGAGGATAAGTTTTCAGTAAATCACAAATATTATCACCATGCTACACTAACTTATCACTTTTCTAAGGAAGAAAGATTCTGAGACTTTTAACAAACATAAGTCATTCAGGAAAAAGTCCTAAAATAGATTAACAATATACGGTATCTTAAGTACTCCCAACTTAGATGTTTTTTCCTTATAGGTCACATTAACATCTGAAGAGAAAAAAGAGAAGAGAGCAGCAGCAGCAAGTCTCGAACCCAGCAACACCTGATGACAAAGCTTTAGGGTTTGCCCAGCTTTTCCAAGTGGGCTGAAATCTAAAAAGGACTGTATTTCGTTATACCTTGGCAACCTCATTTTTCCTACCCTTAATCAAGTACCTAAGAAACTGGCATAAAGATCTGATAACGTTCTTCAAGCTACTTAGATAAACAGCATCAGAAATAGGCAGTCGCAACTTTCTAATGACTTTGTTTTCCAAGCTGTTAAAATAGTGCATAATCACAACAACAAACACAACACTTCTGGCAAACACAAACGACTCTTCTTTAAACTGAACTCCTGCATAATATACACATCAAGTTCATCCTTGACCCCTTCTCTAGACCAATTATAGACAAAACACACTTCACAGACATTCTGACCAACTAATGACAATGCTTTAGTAAGAAAACGGTAAGCTACTGTAATATGGAAAAAAAGGCCAAATGTAAAACAAAACTGAATTTTAGATATTAACCCAACTAGGACAAGCCAGGCACATACACTATAGAAACTGAAATTTTTTGCAAACTTATGTATAAACCAGTTTTCCTTGAAAAATTAAGGCAAAAATATACTTCGTTATTTTGAAACCAAGGTTTCCAATTAAAAAAAAAAATTCATTCCCTACACAAGTTACTACAAAACAAGTATAGTACAAATAGCAGCTCAAAAACTGAATGCTGCTGGAATGCTAAGTTACCAAGCCAGCAAACTTGAGTAAAGGCATTGGAGTGTGCCCAACTTTTCCTTTATTGGGATGGGAGTGGGGGGATGGAGACGGTTTTACAGAGACACAGACACATCTTAAAATCAAAAAGCTTACTATAAAAACTGAGGAAGCCAAAGCAATTTTGAAAAAGTAAACACTAACTCTACTTTCAGTAATATTTTCTTCATTCCTAACATAAGAGAACAGTAAGTACATTATATCCCTTTTCTTTCATTTAGTGGTTTTCACATTTTTTTCTGTATACACCTTACCACAGTTAATCCTCTGGCACTTTGATTTTAGCAATGAACTTAAAGGTTTTGCCACACTTCCCACCAAAAAAAACTGGTTAAGGTGTTTAATCAAAAAATCCTTTTCTATGAATGATTAAAATCAAACTAGTACATCCTTATCACAGAATTCTCCTCAGAATAAAAAGCAACAAACTGATAAACCCAACAACTTGGATCAATCTCAAGGCAATTATGTTGCATAAAAAAGGCCAACCCTAAGAAGTTACATACTATATGATTCTTTCTAGTAAACATTCTTTAAATGTTACAATTATAGAGAGTACAGAATAGCAGTGATCGTCAGAGTTTGAGGATGGAAAGGATAGGAGGGAAGAAGGGTGTGGTTCTAAAAGGGCAACAGAGGGATCCTTGTACTGATGGAACTATTCCCTATATTGACTGTAATGGTGGTTATGTAATCTACACATGTGATAACACTGCACTGAACTAAATACACACACCAATTAAAACAAGTAAAATGGGAAAATACATGTAAGACTGTCTCAAGATGATACTACAGTTTTGTAAGGCATTAGCATTGGGGAAACTGAGTAAAGGGCACAAGGGATCTCTCTGTATTACTTCTTAAAACTACATGTGAATCTACAGTTACCGCAAAACAAAAAGGTTGCTTTTTTTAAAAGTGCTACCCTAACAATTCAGAGAATTTGAGAATGAATTGGGTATCACCCAATTTTAGGGAAAGATGGTTAATAGTATTATGGTTATACAGAAGAATGTCCTTATTCTTAGCAGATGGTTGCTGAAGCATTTAGGAATGAAGTACTACGTCTACCTCTTTTAACTCTTACCTATACCTGGGAAAAGAGAGAAAGCAAATCTGGCAAATATTATACTTAGTTAGGTAAAGTGTTTATGAATGTTCCTTGTACTCAACTTTGTAGCTTGAATTTTTTCAAAATAAAAAGTTGGGGAGGAAGAGTAAAGAAAAACTATCTTAAAGTTATGTTACAGTCGAACTTATACACCAATTAATCTTTTAAGAGGTTTAAAAATAGATAAATTGTTCTGGTAAAACTATATTGTAGTCTCGCCTATACTGCCATTAATCTTAAAAAAATGGCAGAAAGGATCTCAAGGTAACTAAAAGTTACATGGCACTACATGTGACTTTTTGATGTTTTCAGCATGAATTAACTAAATCTATATACACAGGTAATTTCTGTAAAAATCAAAGGTATTTCAACATGGATTACTCTAATTCCTAGAAAAACTGGATCCCCAGAATTTAATAAATTAAAATTGCAAGAGAAAAGGCTAACCCTTTCATATACCCCAAATTTTAGAAGTCTTAAGTTTGGCAAATACTGTGAAATAATGTGAAGTTAATTCCTTCACAAAGAAATTTTTGCATGCAAGGGGCAACCCACACGCTAAATACCAAACAAAAATGCGCTACGATGTATTAACTATAGTGCCAAAGCTAAAAGGCATATTTTACAATGCAAAGTCCCTCCAAAAATCATTATATTTTATGGTAGTAAAAAAATGCAAGCTGCACACATCTGAAATGTAGGGAATAAGTGAGTTTGAGCTAGCGTCAAAAAGATCCATCTCAAAAGTTCTTATATTGTCTTTTCTCTGCTGCTAAATTCTTGCATTCTTATAGACTTCAGTCTTAAAGAAAATCCGTATCCGACGGTCTCACCTAAAAACTCTAAACTTTTCACTTCCAACCGGACCGCCTTCTCGGCAAGGAGCCCCACCTCCAGAGCAAGATTTTGGGGTGGGGCTGTTTCCCGCTCGGAAACTAAAAAAAATAAATGTCTCTTCCCCAGAAAGGAAGGAAAGAGAGAGGCCAACTTGTAGGCTCAAATATACAACTGACTACAGGAGGCGGTTGTTTAGAAGGCTTCCTTCCCTCCTCCCAAGTCATCCAGTGACCCTGGGCCAAGCGGGTACAGGCGAATACGAAGAGAAGGGAAAGAGGGAGGGACGCACAACGGAGGGAGAGCCGCGCTTGGGCAATGAATGAGCTGTGCCGCATCCGCACCACCTGTTCCTTCCAGAGATGCCACCCCGGACTGCCGGCAGCGTTCCCGTACCACCCGGGCCACGACTTCTGTCTGTATGGACCTCTTCCCTCCTAAAGGCCAGGCCTCTGGTCCCTTGGCTCCAGGCGTATTAAAACCCACAGTCTAGAAGCTAGGAAACGGGGCCTAGCCCGGAACCACGGCCTCCGAAGTCTGTGGACCCGGGCGCGCGGGCCGAAGTGGAAACCTTAGGGAGCGGGACCAGAGAGTGCATTCGGCCTGCCTAGGAGTACGAAGGCGGGGTCCCGGGCGGGGGTGGCTCAGTACCCGCCCTACCGAGGATAGGAGTGACAGGCCCACGTACCGGCGAAATCCTCCCCACTGCTTGCCCGGAGCCTCACACTTACCAAGATCCGCTTGAAGAGCGCATTCTCCTTGGGCGGGAGGCTCACGGCCGGCATCGTTCCGGCTGCTCCCGCTGCTCCCGCCACCGCCCGGCTCGGTCAGTCTGTTTGTCCGACCGCCGCCGCCGTTCCCTGGTTGCTTCAGCCTTGATTGCCCCGATCCACCACCGCCAGCAAGCCTCGGGTGTCACCGCGTCTCCCAACCCCGCAAACCCTTTCCCCTCGTTCTTTTTTTCTTTTCTCACTTAACGCTGCCGCCGCCACCCCCTCCCCCGCACGGGTCTCCGTCGGTGGTTCACGTGGTAACTGAACAGACCGACAGAAGCAGCCAAAATGGCGGACGCAGAGGGTTTTCCCACCCGGGTCACACCTTCTAGCACGCAGGCGCGATGACCTCCTTTCCCCACCTCCTCTGTCCTGGAGCTTGCTGGGAAATTTGGAGGCCCGCCCAGCTGGCGGAGAACGTTGAGGGTCGCGGTAGGCCCCACATGTCCTTGCGGTGCCGAAGGCTCTGGAGGTGCTGGGGAAGAGGGGAGGGTATACGTAACTGCGTTTCCCATTGCCTCCACATCAAAAATAGCCTTTCTGCCCCCTTTCTGCTTTCATTCATTGGGTAGACTCTCCCAGACTGTCTGATTAGAGTTTGAACCTGCAGTGCTAAATGCAGGTATTCAAGAAGGGCTGTGTTTGGTCGTGGAGGAAGTGCCTCAACAGCAGACAGGGAAGGGAAATGAAGGCTTCACCTTAGTGGGAACTTGTAAACAGAGAGGAGAGGGCTTAATGGAGCCTGAAAGTGTGAAAGAGCTTGACTAATTAAATGGGCCTGGCCGGGGTATCGGTGATTTATTACTTAAGATGAGCCTGGAAAGTAGCCAGGTCCGAAGTGCCATATTTGCACTGCCAAAGAAGCATTTGAAGGTTAAAGTGTGTTTTTATTTCGATTGGGTCCATGCAATGCAGGGTTGACGCCAGTATTAGTCACCTTGGGATAGGGAACAGTTCAGGGACACCGATTGCCTGGAGTGGGCTTCAAGCTAATACTTAGTATTGTGTGACTCATTGAACTTCCCATTACTTCCCAGAAATCTTCAAACCTTAGAAGCTGAAGAGTATCTAGAAAGGTCACTGCAGCAGGCGAGGTCAGACTAGATAGATACCCAGTAGGGCCAATCTCACATTCGGACATAAGTCATTTCATTAACAGTAGAACTAGCAGTAAAAGCTATTTTGAAAATGGCATTGCATTGGTGGTCTACAATTTTTCACATCATATAAGCCATTTTTACCCTTGATTATTTTTTATAATCCCTCTCCAGGTCCTGAATTCCATCCTTAACATTCTTTGCATCTTGAATCATTGAATTATATGTGCAGTAGCTTTGCTCTTTAAAGCGTATTTACCTAGTTATTTTACCATTTTCAGCTTGCTCTTCTTTAATTCTCCCTGGTAGGTTATGTTCCTACATAGCTGTCATTCACAGTGTACACCTGTTAAATGGGATCTGGATTTGGCAAAAAGTCGTGTTCTCTCAGGTTTATTAGAACTTTATTTTTGAGTTCAGGCAATCGAGTCATGTGTGGTCCAACTGTTATCTGTAGGTGCATAACTAGGATATGACTCAGACTAGCATTCACCACATCTTAAAAATAGGTATTTATTTGTTGTCAGCCAAAAAGACCATAACATTTGCCCAACTATACTGCTGGCTCGTTTATTCAGGTACCCAGCTTCTGGTGGAAACTAGTTTGTTTCAAAGACCAGAAATTTTCTTCCCCCGAGGGGAAAATAGTATATCACTTACAGGAGAAGTTTAGAACAGCTCAGCAAATAATATTGCTGGGGGACTTTTGGATGTGAAACCAGAGATGTGGAAACCCAAGTTAGTAGCTAAGCTAAAATTATCTCCTGAAGTTAGACAATTTTTCTACCTTTTAATACTTCAGATAGTTGAAAGAAAGACCTCTTGGAGGTAATGAAGCTTGAAGGTTATCACTAAATATTTTTATGTTTTTATGAATTCGAATTCGAAGTTTGTTCTTAGTTTTACTTTAAGAAAAAGTTAAGGTTAAAAACTGACCATATTCTAAACTGCTTCCTGTAAATAGAATTTTCTCAAACTTTTGAAGAGATAGCACAGATTTTGAGGAAATTCCAGGATTTGACTATGAAAACCTTATTTATGGATCAGGGAAAAGGAGGGGGGCTTACAAGATAGCAGCTACCGAACCCAAGCATTCGTCCTAGATTTTTCCACTGCGAAGCCTTACTTGACTCCTACCTACCAGGGAGAATTAAAGAAGAGCAAGCTGAAAATGGTAAAATATCTGGGTAAATACGCTTTAAAGAGCAAAGCTACTGCACATATAATTCAATGATTCAAGATGCAAAGAATGGTAAGGATGGAATTTAGGACCTGGAGAGGGATAATGAAAAATAATCAAGGGTAAAAATGGGTTATATGATGTGAAAAATTGTAGACCACCAATGCAATGCCATTTTCAAAACAGCTTTTACTGCTAGTTCTACTGTTAATGAAATGACTTATGCCCGTATGTGAGATTGGCCCTACTGGGTATCTATCTAGTCTGACCTTGTCTGCTGCAGCAGTTCTCTAGCAACTTTGCCAGATACTCTTCAGCATCTAAGATTTGAAGATTTCCAGGAAGTAATGGGAAGTTCAGTGAGTCACAATACTAAGTATTAGCTTGAACCCCACTCCAGGGAATCGGTGTCCCTGAACTGTTCCCTATCCAAGACTAGATGATGATGATGATGGTGATTTTATTCATCTTACCCAATGTATATGCATATTAATTGTCAAAATGCTTTTTCCCCCCCAAAAAAACTAAAAATAATCATTTACCTTGCAAAGTAATTCTATAAAGGAGTCTACAAAGATGTAGAGTGAAATGACTCGCATATTCATATATGTAATGTTCTCTATTGACACATTTACATCTTATTTAATTTTTTAGAAATACAACATTGATTTATGTATTTGCCACCCAAATTTAACAAATGTTAACATTTTGTGATTGTTTCGATTGTTTTTTAAATAAAAACTTGCATCAGGAGCTCCATCCTACTCCAGATCCTGAATTTGATGTATAGAATTCTCATGCATCATAGATCAATAACCGTATCTGTAGTGTGTTCACATTTTATACCGTTTTTAACCCTTGTTCCTCTTTAACACTCTTTGGGTGGTGTGAGTTCAGTAAGATGTTTCCCAGTGGAAAAATCAGACTAAAGCTGTGGTTTCAAGCTAATTCAAATCTCCTCTCCCTTGCCTGAGTCATAAATAAGGTTTTAGCATTCAGATTCTGGAGATGATTAAATTAATGTCATTTAGCAACTCCTAACATAAGAAGCTGCAATTGCCTCATCAGGATTCTTTTCAAGATGCAGTTTCACCTACAGCTGCCTACTCCCAAGTGTAGGGTTCCATCAGCTCTAACATGCTGGGAGAAATGTGCTCATACTTCATCACTTTCCCAAAATACACACTAGTAAAAGGATACAGGACCACAAGGCTTTTCCAATTTGCTTACTTGCTCTGTAGGCTCTGACTAAACATGGTTTCTGTTCCAACTTGTTGGATACTAGCAAAAGCTGTGTCAGGACACGCTTCCAAGGGATGGTGTAGAAAGGATATGCGACTGACAGGTTGCTGAATGGACAAGAAGTCATAAAGTTGAGAACCAACAACTGACTCAGCAAATTAGTTGGGTGGTTTGCTTATTTGAACATGAGTTCAGGAGGCTCAAACTAGCTTACAAATTATAAAGTGACTCACAGTTTGCAATCTAGTCAGCCATCAGTTGCACGTAAAAAGGAACCAGAAAGCATAATACAGTTGTTTTACTCTTTGGTCACAAATTTTGGGTTGAGGTTTTTTTTCAATAACATTGCTAAAGAAAATATAGAAGGAAAAGATACTTGCTAACATTAATTTTGCTTTTAAAATGAATCTATATGGCATTATTTAAAGAATTAAAGTACAAAAATGTATTCTCTCTTTTACCTACACATATTTTTACATGGTTTTCAGACATACTGAGAATGGAATGCACAAAAATCTGGCTCACTTGTGAAAGATAAAACCTTTTGGTCAGTACAATGTCTTTGATGGGCAAAAACTAGTTATTTACAACTTCCAGACAAATTCTAAACTTCCCAACGACCCTATATTATTAGTTTTATATTACAGATACAGAACTGAGGCATAGAGAGGTTAATATGCCAAAAAATCAAAACAGCTAAAAAGTGATGAGTTCTTTGAACTTTGCATTTTGACTATGCTTACAGCTCAGGGCCTCAGGAACTGCGAAAGCCTGTTACTTTTGGAGAGGTCGAGTAACTCGCCCTGAGCCACGGGCAGCGCCAGACAAGTCGCCCAGGCCCTCCAGGTGACCTGCAAAGCCTCATGGCTTTTGTGGACCCGCAGATCCACAAAAGGATCATTAGATCTGGATCAGAAGACCTCGTCTGAAACCCAACTTTCCCAACTGTGTGATCCTGTGCCTGTCATGTCACTTACAAGGATTCCTTTTTCCTCACAGGGTTGAGTCTTTACTATGACGGTGCATGTAAACAGCCTTTGAGAACTTAAGCCTTTTCAGTATGAGATATAATATGTCACCTTGGATGGTTAGCTTGTGTTTGAGCTTCATCTGTAAATGGAGGATGAAAATCATCGCAGTAATGCGGTCACAGTGAAAATAAAATGAGGCAATGTATATAACCATATATTGCATTAACCTGCAGTGCCTGGAACACGGAATTCAATCAAAATGCTAGTTATGCAACACGACACTTCATTTCCGTTTTCTGGCTCATATGTAGGAAGATTTTAGTAAATCTCTTGATAAGTGTCGCTGGGGAAGGCGTCTGAAGTAAACGCTCAGAGTACAGAGAGGTGGCTAGACCCACCTTTCCCCCCAACTTTTGGTCATTTCCTTCCTAACCACACGTAACAGACCGGAGACTGGGACCCAGGGACCCGGAATACCTGCCCGTAACTGCGATTCTGGGTTACCTTCACGCCGCGCCTCAGCCCGCCAGGGGGCGCTCGGTCGGGCGCCGACTCCCGGAGAGAGGCGGCGGAAGGAAGGAGGAGCTCGGCCCGGCAAGATGGCGCTGTCCGTGTTGCTACGCCCCATCTCCAGGCTGCTGGTCCCGGCCAGGTTCCCGAATGGCTGTGAGTGCCCTCGTCGCGCGGGCCGACCCGACCTCTCTGCCTGCCCGTCCCAGGGTGAATCCAGCCCGCGGGGCGGGGGGCGGCTGCCACCCAGGCTGGTCCTGCAGTGACCTTCGCCGCCGACTCTCCAAATGCCACCCAACCCGTCTAGGTCTCTGCGAACGGACTTTTGGTCCTCCTCCCCCCACTCCGCAGGGTGGGTCCTGCCGACACCGGGCAGGGGAGGACGCTTCCTGCCCGCCCGCCCCCGCGCGGTCTGCGGACCCGCTGAAGCCAGAGGCCTGTGCAGGCCGCCTGGAGGGCCGGGCGACCGGCCTGGCGCTGCGCGTGGCCCGGGGCGAGTGACGTGACCTCCAAACCTCTGTGTCCTTGGCTGTTTGAAGTGGGGGATTGAAGGGAGCATTAAATTAAGTAATATACACATAAGCGTTAGGTTACAGATTTACACACTCTTCTCTGACCCCTTTTAGCTTCCGCGCGGTTAAAATTCTACGTTCGGGAGCCGCGACATGACAAACCTGACTGGCTGAAAGTTGGACTGACCTTGGGCACCTCCGTCTTCCTGTGGACCTATGTAAGTCTTCACTCCCTTCTGTCGTGCGACCCCAGCACAGCGGGGAGGAATATCCATGTGAGGTTGAAATGTTGCTGAGCTCATCTCCCTGGCAATAGGATATTTATGTAATTGCTAATAGCGTATTTCTCCTCGAGGGAAATCGCAAGGGCGAAAAACAAATATTAAGATTTAAGCGGCGTTGAGAAAAAGATGACGCAGACATTTCTGTCATTCATAGTTACTTAGCATGGTTTGTGATGAATGGAAGTTTAAATATTGATTGGCCTTTATTAATGAGGATGGAGGCTAGTTGGGGATTTATGAAGGCACCTTTTTCAGAAGCCACTGAGACACACCATCAATGATCAAGCTATACAAATTAAATCCCACTAGACTTACAAGCCATAAGATTTTTAATCATTATTTGTATACATACATGGTGGAAATTGTACTTGGTGTGTATCAGCTTTTTTTTTTTTAATCTTAACAGTATGCCAAATCTTTTACAGGTAAAAATTCATTTAGTCTTTTCAACAACACTGTGTGGTAGCTACCATTATTGTTGACCTTTTTTTACAGATGAAGAAAACACTTGGAGAAGTTAGTTTGCTGAACTCAGTTCTCCTTGATCCCAGAGCTACACTGTAGACCACCGAAATACTGCCTATGTTTTAAAAAAGTGGACCCAAAGTATTTAAAATCTTTGTTTTGTTCTCATGGGTTTGGGACTTCTTCCACTGCCACCCACCTTCAAGTCTTAGATCCCTTTATTGGATTTTCTCATGAAAATAGTTAGGTTCATTAACATGGGAAAGAGTAAGAAATGTTGAAAAACTCACGTACAACTTAACAACAGTAACTGATCCTTACTTAGTAATATTTGTTATAATGAAATTTTATATGTTCCTAAAGTTTTTCTAAACGGACGTTTAATTGCTGCTGGGAACTCTGATTGAAATTGTATCTTTGATTGCAGCAGATGTCACCCTATATCCACCATTGTTCCAGTTGCATATTCTGTCTGACAGTGGTTCTAAGAAAATGGCTGTCCTCCATAACATCTAATTAACACACTATAGTTGGGGGATGGGATTAGTCATTCACTCACAGTATCAAACTTCTAAGGTTAGAAGTATAATTACCCACCAACCAGCCTGGACCCCCATTTCATAACCACCTTCTGCTTGGATGTGTTGGTAGGGTATTCCATTACATTATTTACCCACTGAATGAAGTGATTTATTTGGGAGAAGATGAATTTACAATGTTAAGGGTTGTCTTCTCAAATTTAGTATGTCAGATTGTGGTGAACAAGTCATCATTTTTTGGACTTGTGCATCTCTTAACCTCTTTTTTTTTTAATTAGAATAGTTATAATTCTTTTGATCTATCCAAGTCCTCTTGCAAAATATAAGTATCATTGGTTAGCCACCTCCTCTTTAACTTGTCAGAAAGACTATACTTCTAATTTTAACTGTTACCTGCTTCTAGCTCATCAAACAACACAATGAAGATGTGTTAGAGTATAAAAGAAGAAATGGATTGGAATAAACTTTTCAGACTAATAGAGTAAGTATGCAGCTTTATAGGATGAATAGATTATGCAAGTTATGGGACCTCTTCAAGTAATGTATTTTGGTTGTTTTTTATTAGGTCTTTGCTTTTTAGCACCTATCTTCCTGTCTGTGACATATATATTAATTTTTAATGCCTTACCTCAAGCATGTCTTACCATAATCATTTTTAATAAATATGCTTTGACTATGTTCAAAGAAAGTTGTGTTTAAGGATGAAACCAAAATCATACTGTTTTCTTAAATAATATTGCTGTACGCAGTGACTTCATAGAACTTAGAACAAGTTACTCTTTATGTATGTATTTCTCAATGTCTGTTTGTCTTACACCATACTTGAGTGTAAATTCCATGAGAACAGTAACGCTATCTTAGTAATATCATTAACTGAGCAACTTGCCCAGTGCCTGGCCCAGCTGGAGTTCAACATTTGTAGAATAGATGAATGTGTAAGGGCAGTAAATTGTCAACTTTTTTACTCTTTGACCGTTTCATTATGATCATCACTACAACTAAGACCCAGTTGGGCAATTCCTCGTAAAACCCGGCTGTGAACAAGACAGCATACTCCAAGTGATTTAAAAGAGAAGAGTGGGTTTGTTTTTACACACACACACACAGAGTGTATTTCTTAAAATTCTTTTAAGGAAATCCTGTATTAAACCTTTTATAAAGTGACAAACCATTTTTATAAATCTCAACTTTCATGAGTTAGGTGATTAAAGTAGATTATTTACATCTACTCAATAAAAATAGTAATCGCTAACATACACTTTTTTTAAAATAACTTTCAAATCCAGCTGTTTAGTGTTTTTATTCTCCAAATTTTTTAGCTGCTTTTTCAATTAATAACTACCTTGCCCATTTTACTACTTCAGGGAACAAACCAAAGAGATAATGAAATAGACATTTAAGCCAAGTAGTTCTAATTTTTTTTCTCTTCATTCTAGGCATGCTCCCTATAGTGATTGTAGCAGTTCCTTTGGATTCACCAATCTGTTGAGTTGTGAACGTGAGAGAAAAAGTTATATGTGAATGTATGTCAAGTCAGCGTTTGTGTTTTCCATCATTAAACGAAAAAATACTTCTGTATTCTTCAGATTATGTTTTGAAAATGTGTAGAAAATATTCTAAGCTACATTATTAGAAATATTTTGATGTGGAGTATACCATCTGCTAACAGGATCAGTGGTAGTTAAGGATGCACTGAAAAGAAAACCTGTTAGATAGATTTTAAAATCACTGCTGAAGGATTTACTCCTCATATTTTAATTTATAATCAAAACATTCTTTAGTTTGTCAGAGTGATTGAACTATGTTATTTCTCAAAATTCAAAAAAGGCCAAATACTGTTTTCTAGAGGGACCATTTTAGTAAGTTAGGGAGTAAAGATATTTTATATTACCAGAATTTGTTCTGACTCCATTTCCTTGAATTTGAATGATTTTCATTTGGGTGACTTTTTTTTCATTACTACTAACAGTATCATGAAGTGTGTTGCCCCTTGTTACTGATATGACTTTTCATCCAATGATTAGCTAACTCTTGACTGTTTAAATAAGGAGGGGAGAGAGAAGAGGATTAATAAACACAAAATAAAATGCACTTCATTTATCCCTCATGAAAACACTTTTTTGTGAATCAGTTAAAACTTATTTATATGATACTTCATTCACTTATAATTTAAACACTAAGAGTACCATACATTTAAATTTTTTTATTTGTGTCTCCATTCTGATATTAAGTGGAAAGGTTTAGTGCATTTTAAATTGGTTTTGTGTCTTTTGGGCTCTGTCAAACACTTGTTCTCAGAGATTCATGGTCCATTATTTTTGGAAGTCACTTCTGAACTTAGATTCAGAGTTCCATCATTTCAGAATAATTATTTAATCCAAATTCAGTGAAAGACCAGATGTAACGGTAACTGCTAAAACTGTAAATTTTGAGTCCTAGGTGATAGAGCTGGGAAGGACTTCAAGAGTCATATAGACCAATCTTATAATTTTACAAATGTGAAAACCAGAGGTGAAAAATGATTTGCTCAACATTGCTATGGAAGGGAGAATAATGGACCCCCAAAGATCACCATGTGTATATGTTAGATTATATGGCAAAGGGGATTAGGGTTGCAGGTAGAATTAAGTTTGCTAATCAGCTGCTGTTGAGATAGGAAGATTATCCTGTATTGTCTGGTTGGGCCCAAAGTAGTCATAAGGGTTCTTATAAATGGAAGAAGGAGGCACAGAGTGTGTCAGAGTGATGCAGTGTGAGAAAGATTCAGCTGGTCCTTGCTAGCGTTGAAGATGGAAAGGAGGTCAAGAACCAAGGAATGAAAAGTCAGATTCTCCCCTAGAGCCTCCAGAAAGGAACACAACCCTGCTGACACTTTGGTTTAGCCTAGTAAGACCCGTGTCAGCTTTCACCTACAGAACTGTAAGATAATAAATTTTTGTTTTAAACCACCAAGTTTGTTACAGCATCAGGAGGAAACAAATGTTACATGGTAATAAGACCAAGAAGTCAGATATCAACTTCCAATTTCAGGCACTTTCCTCTAAAAGAAACACTTAAAAAATGCACATTTCCACAGGGAACAGAAAATTGAAATCCTGGAAACTAGTAGCCTTAACTGGAAATAAAATAATAACCTTATTAATATCTGCTGTATGTCAGGTCTTGAGAATATAACTGCCCTGTGAGGACTTTCATCTTAATTGTGTTTGTGTAACTCCAGGGGGAGCCATTCCTGAAGCCCAGAGCTTGCCAAAACTTACGCAATGATGGAAATGTTCTGTCTGCTATCAGTACAATAGCCACTACTCCCATATGGCTCTTGAGCACTTGGAATGTGATTAATGTGACTGCATTTTAAATATTTAATTTTAATTGCCATATGGGGCTGGCTTCTGTATGGGCAGCACAGATGTAGATTATTCTGTGAGAAACACCTCCTAGAGTTGTGCCACATAGTAGTGCTGGTAAAATGCTCTCTAAATTTAATATTGAAACCTAACTTGAAATATGTTATACTGAAAAACAGGTTATGAGGATATAGAGTGACTCACAGACCCCAGGAATGGGAATGCACCTGGGCCAAGGAATAACGGGCCTGGAACTCAAATGTCATCCGACTCTTGCCCTTGGCCCTTCTCTCTGCTGTGTTTCCTTGCATACAGACCTTCTTTTCCCCAGGCCACATTGTAAAGAGAAGGGCACACACGCAATAATTCCTGGGCTTACATCTCAATTCAAAAAAGTAGCTGGACTGAACTAGAATCATTCTGATTTCTAAATTTCCAAGAGAAACTATGGTCAAATGATGGTTCCTTTAGTGATGTAAAAGAAGAGTTTACATGAAAAAGAAGGTGGGTACAAAATGATATGTCAAATACAGTGAAGTTTTGTATAGATCAAAGTCAGGTAGACCTTTTTTTGGATTTAGTGTTTGTGAGGTAGTCATTTAAATAACTTTCTTAAGTTGCCATGTTACAGGTTGAACTCTGTTTCCCGAAAAAATACGTTAGAGTCTTAACCACCAGTATTACAGGATGTAACCTTATTTGGAAATACAGTAATTGCTGATGTAATTAGTTAAGTTCATACTGGAGTACTGTGGGCCCTTAATCCAATATTACTTGTATATTTATGAGAAGAGGAGACACAGACACAGGGAGAAGACAACCATGATGGAGGCAGAATATGGAGTGATGTATCTACAAACCAAATACTGCCCACAAATATCAGAAGCTGAAAGAGGTAAAGCAGGATTGTTCCTTACAGGTTTCAGAGGGGATGTGGCCCTGCAGATGCCTTGATTTCAGACTTCTAGCCGCCAGAACTGTGGGAAAATTAATTTCTGTTGTTTTAAGCCATCAAGGTTTATAATAATTTTTAATGGTAGACTTAAGAAAATACTACAGAATTTAGGGAATCTCATGTTTACTATAGGAGAAAAAGTGAATAGATGAGAGTACTGAGTGACCACCAAGAACTGTTTAAGAATTGACCATCTTTATTACCCTTTCCCTTTCATTTTATTTATTTTATTTTTTTTTATGATTTCCTTTGAGTTCATTTCTTCCTATTACAACAATTATTGCACTGTTTTTTTAGTTTTTTTTAAGGTATAATTGATATAAACTCTTATGAAGGTTTCACATGAAAAACAGTGTGCTTACTACATTGACCTTTATAATCCAGACTCGCACACGCCCCATTGCAGTCACTGTATCAGTGTAGTAAGATGCCCCAGAGTCACTATTTGCCTTCTGTCTACAGTCTTCCCCGTGACCCCCCACACCATGTGTGCAAATCATAACATCCCTCCATCTGCTTGTCCTGCCCTCCCCCACTCCTCCCTTTGGTAACCAATAGTTCATTCTTGGAGTCTGTGAGTCTGGTGCTGTTTTGTTTCTTCAGTTTTGCTTTGTTGTTATACTCCACAAATGAGGGGAATCATTTCTTATTTCTCTTTCCCTGCCTGGCTTATTTCACTGAGCAAAATATCCTCCAGCTCCATCCATGTTGTTGCAAATGGTAGAATTTCTTTCTTATGGCTGAATAGTATTCCATTGTGTGTATGTACCACATCTTCTTTAACCATTCATCTACTAATGGACACTTAGGTTACTTCCATATCTTGGCTATTCTAAATACTGCTTCAATAAACATAGGGGTGCATATGTCTTTTTGAATCTGAGAACTTGTATTCTTTGGATAAATTCCTAGGAGTGGAATTCCCAGGTCAAATGGTATGTCTATTTATAGTTTTTTGAGAAACCTCCATATTGCTTTCCACAATGGCTGAACTAGCTTACATTTCCACCAGCAGTGGAGGAGGGTTCCCCTTTTTCTGTATCATCACCAGCATTGTTGTTCTTAACCTTTTCAATGTTGGCCATCCTAACTGGTGTGAACTGATACCTCACTATGGTTTTTATTTGCATTTTACTGATAATTAGCAATGTGGAGCATCTTTTCATGTGCCTGTTGGCCGTCTGAATTTCTTCTTTAGAGAATTGTCTGTTCAGCACCTCTGCCCATTTTTTAATCGGGTTATCGGCTTTTTAGTTGTTGAGGCATGTGAGTTCTTTATATATTTTGGATGTTAACCCCTTTTCGGGTATGTCATTTATAAATATATTCTCCCATACTGTAGGACACCTTTTTCTTCAGCTGATGTTGTCCTTTGCTGTACACAAGCTTTTTAGTTTAATGTGGTTCCGTGTGTTCATTTTTGCTTTTGTTTCCCTTGCTTGTGGAAATATGTTCAGAAAATTTGCTCATGTTAATATTAAGGAGATTTTTGCCGATGTTGTCTTTCAAGAGTTTTATGGTTTCATGACTTACATTCAGGTCTTTGAACCATTTTGACTTTACTTTTGTGTATGGGGTTGAAGTTGGAGAGCACAATCCCCCGAGCTTTATTCTTCCTTCTCAGGATTGCTTTGGCTCTTCAGGGTCTTTTGTGGTTCCTATAAATTTTAGAACTATTTATTGTAGTTGAATTTTGTCACATGCTTTTTTTGCATCTGTGGAGATGATCATGTGGTTTTTGTCCTTTTTGTTGATGTGGTGGATGATGTACCATCCTTGCATCCCTGGAATAAATCCTACTTGATCATGATAGATAATATTTTTGATGTATTTTTGAATTGGGTTTGCTGATATTTTGTTGAGTATTTTTGCCTCTGTGTTCATCAAAGATATTGGTTTGTAATTTTCCTTTTTTCTGGTGTCTTTGCCTCATTTTGGTATTAGGGTGATGCTGGCCTCATAGAATGAGTTTGGAAGTATTCCCTTCTCTTCTACTTTTTGGAAAATGTTAAGGGGAATGGGTATTGGGTATTCACTAAATGTTTGATAAAATTCAGCAGTGAAGCCATCTGTTCCAGGTGTTTTGTTCTTAGGTAGTGTTTTGATTACCAATTCAATTTCGTTCCTAGTAATTGGTCTGTTCAGATTTTCTGTTTCTTCCTTGGTGAACCTTGGAAGGTTGTATTTTTCTAGAAAGTTGTCCATTTCTTCTAGGTTATCCAGTTTGTTAGCATATAATTTTTCATAGTATTCTCTCATAATTTGTTGTATTTCTGTGGTGTCCATGGAGATTTTTCCTTTCTCATTTCTGATTCTGTTTACGTGTGTAGACTCTCTTTTTGTCTTGATAGGGGTTTATTTTGTTTATTTTCTCGAAAAATCAGCTCCTCCTTTCATTGATCCTTTCTATTGTTTTATTCTTCTCGATTTTATTTATTTATGCTCTAATAATTATTACGCCCTTCTACTGACTTTGGGCCTCATTTGTTCTTCCTTTTCTAGATTCATTAATTGTTGAGTTTAGACTGATCATATGGGATTGTTCTTCTTTCCTGAGGAAGGCCTGTATTGCAGTATACTTCCCTCTTAGCACAGCTTTCGCTGCATCCCATAGATTTTTTCAGTGTTGAATTATTGTTGTTATTTGTCTCCATATATTGTTTGATCTCTGTTTTTATTTGGTCACTGATCCTTTGGTTACTTAGGAGCATTTCATTAAGCTTCCATGTGTTTCTGGAATTTTTGGTTTTCTTTGTGTAATTTATTTCTGGTTTCATAACTTTGTGGTCTGAGAAACTGGTTGGTACAATTTCAATCTTTTTGAATTTACTGAGGCTCTTTTTTGGCCTAGTGTATGATCTATTCTTGAAAATGTTACATGTACACTTGAGAACAATGTGTACCTGCTGCTTTTGGGTGTAGAGTTCTGTAGATGTCTTTTAGATCCATCTGTTCTAATGTGTTGTTCAGTGCCTCTGTCTCCTAACTTATTTTCTGTCTTGTTGATCAGTTCTTTGGAGTGAGTGGAGTGTTGTAGTCTCCTTAAATGAATGCATTGGATTCTGTTAATCCCTGCAATTCTGTTAGTATTTGTTTCACATGTGCAGGTGCTCCTGTGTTGGGTGCATAGATAATTATAATGGTTATATTCTCTTGTTGGACTGACCCCTTTATGGTTATGTAATGTCATTCTTTGTCTCTTGTGATTTTGTTTTGAAGTCTATGTTGTCTGATACAAGTACTGCAACTCCTGCTTTTCTCTCCTTATTAGTTGTATGAAATATCTTTTTCCATCCCTTCACTCTTAGTCTGTGTATGTCTTTGGGTTTGAAGTGGGTCTCTTGTAGGCAGCATATAGATGGGTCTTTTTTTTTAATCCATTCAGTGACTCTATATCTTTTGATTGGTGCATTCAGTTCATTTACATTTAGGGTGATTATCAATAGGTGTGTACTTATTGGCATTGCAGGCTTTAGATTCATGGTTACCAGAGGTTCAAGGTTAACTTCCTTATTATCTAAGAGTCTAACTTAAGTCACTTAATATGCTATTACAAACAGAATCTAGAGGTTCTTTTTTTTTTCTTCTTTTTCTTCCTCCTCCATTCTTTATATATTAGGTATCATATTCTGTACACTTTGTCTATCCCTTGATTAACTTTGGAGATAGTTATTTTAATTTTTGCATTTGCTTAGTAATTAGATGTTCTACTTTCTTTACTGTGGTTTTATTACTTCTGGTGACAGCTATTAAACCATGGAACACTTCCATCTATAGCAGTCCCTCCAAAATACACTGTAGAGATGGTTTGTTGGGGGTAAATTCTCTCAGCTTTTGCTTATTTGGAAATTGTTTAATCCCTCCTTCAAATTTAAATGATAATCTTGCCAGATAAAGTATTCTTGGTTCAAGGCGCTTCTGCTTCATTGCATTAAATACATCATGCCACTCCCTTCTGGCCTGTAAGATTTCTGTTGAGAAGTCTGATGATAGCCTGATGGGCTTTCCTTTGTATGTGATCTTATTTTTCTCTTTGGCTGCTTTTAATAGTCTGTCCTCATCCTTGATCTTTTCCATTTTAATTACTATATGTCTTGTGTTGTCTTCCTTGGGTCCCTTGTGTTGGGAGATCTGCACCTCCATGGCCTGAGAGACTATCTCCTTCCCTAGGCTGGAGACATTTTCAGCAATTACCTCATCAGAGACACTTTCTATCCCTTTTTCTCTCTTCTTCTGGTACCCCTATAATGCGAATATTGTTGCGTTTGGATTGGTCACACAGTTCTCTCAATATTCTTTCATTCTTAGAGATCCTTTTTTCTCTCTGTGCCTCAGCTTCTTTGTATTCCTCTTCTCTAGTTTCTATTTCATTTATCATCTTCTCCACCGTATCCAATCTGCTATTAATAGTATCCATGGTGCTCTTCAACGATTGGATCTCTGACCGGAATTCATTCCTGAGTTCTTGAATATCTTTCCGTTCCTCCATGAGCATGTTAATGATTTTTATTTTGAACTCACTTTCAGGAAGAGTTATGTGGCCGATGTCATTTAAATCTTTCTCTGAAGTGGTATTAATAATTTTACTCTGAAACAGATTCCTTTGGCTTTTCATGTTTGTATATGGCGCCCTCTAGTGCCCAGAAGCTCTACTCACTGGAGCTGCTCAGCCCCTAAAGCAATGCCGGGGTCACAGGGGAGTGGTATTGGTGCGTGGGAGGAGGAAAGAGCTTCTTCCTGCTACCCAGCTGCTATGCCTGTCTCCACTGCCTGAACCAGTGGGCTGAGCACACAGGTATAAGCCTCTATGCTTTGGATTTGTAGTTGATGTAGACAGATCTTCCCTCTGGCTGGACTAACACCAGGGTAGGGTTTGCCAGTTTGCGAGCCAGGTGGGGCTGGTCGGGAGAAAGGTGCAGTAGGCTGCATATCACAGAGGGTGTCCTTGGAGCTGTTTAGCCAGCCAGGGACCTGGAGTACCTGAAGATCATCTGTGGATGAAGATTTCTTTTTCCTCCTTAAATATGAGAGTCTATATGGCAAAGCTCCCAACCTGCTGGGCAGAGTGCACCCGGACAATTTTTTCTACCTGTCCTCTCTCCTGAGCAGTAAGCTCTGTGCAGTCCTTGCCCCTTTAGCAGCCCTCTTGCTAAGGGCTTCTTTATTAGGAAGTCTCTCAGACTGCCCGCCTTTCTTTTGTCCCAGAGCAGCCGGATATGGATCCCTGCTTTCCACAAGCGGCTGGAATCTCAGTCTCTCCAGGAATTGTACCTGTCTTAGCTTTCCAACCCTGTAATCACAATAGTATCATGCAAGCACCACGAATTGTAGGTTTGTGCTCCTAGAACAGAACTCCGGAGTTAGGTATTCAGCAATCCTAGGCCTCTACTCCCTCCCTGCTTGGTTTCTCTTCTTCCAGCCAGTAAGCTGGGGTTGGGGAAAGGCTTGGGTCCTACTGGGCCACAGCTTTGGTATGTTACCCTGTTCTGTGAGGTCTGCTCTTTTCTCCAGTCTGGCACAGTTCTTTCCTGTTGCTCTTTCAGGATTAGTTGTATTATATTTTCGTATTATATGTGGTTTTAGGAGGAAGCCTGTGTCTCACCTTTCACGCCGCCATCTTTAATCCAATAATCCACAGTCTAGAGCTCTCCTAAATTCATTCACTTTATATTTTTATTGGACTGCTGAAAGTGCAGGTGATAGCCTATGAATTTGGTGTTAAGAGAAACCTATTTCTGGCTTTCTGTGGAGACTAGGAAATCACTCAGTCTGAAATTGCTTTTAATTATATAACACTTAAACTTTGAATAAGTATGATTAATATTGCCAGTAGGGGACCCTTACAATATGTTTTCAAGACTAATATCATCTTTGTCAACAATCAAAATTAGGTGGAGTCCATCTTAAGTAAGCCAAGTTATCTCTGACCCTAGGTCTTTGTTTTTCAACCAAGAAAAATGTCAAGGATGCACTCAAGGGCAGCATTATAAACAATGTGAGTAACAGCTGGGAAATTATTGTCTTGAGCTTTACAACATCTTCTATAGTGAAGTCCTAATCTTAAAATTCTCTTGGGTTTCAGAGAAACAGCTTACCATAGAGTGGATTTGACAACCCATGGACATGTCCTTTCTTGAGCAATATCTCATCAAGATGTGAAAAGTGTTTGCCATCAATATGAAAAGCTACATATTCTACAGGAGCAGTAGAGTAGGTAGGAAACTCCCTTTGATCCGTGAGGCATTGAGCTTTTAAGATCAAAAGGGATCTGGAGTCAGTGGTGCCATTTACCTCACAGTTTGTGTTTCGAAACTGGGATGGCCACATCCAACCTGGAAGACACGATATGCTCCCCACTGGATCTTACCACATGGTAAGTTGGTAGAATACACTGTATCGTGCCATGTATCCACTGAAAGGTAGCAAAACAGTAAGAGCCTTGAGCTTTGGCTTAGGCTGGAAGTCAGGATCTAGCACTGCCTCCTCCAACTAGCTGAGTGTATTTCATACCTAATGTGCTTTAGAAGTCATATCAAACATGGGTGAAGGAATTACCCACATTTTACTTAGATCAGTAAAACAGACCAGATACCAGACTCCCAAACTTGGGCTCCTAACCCCAGTATCATTCTACCTCAGTTTCTGGGATAATCAACATTCCCTCACCTCCTTAGGATTGTTCAGAGGAAGTACAAAAATAGATGTGACAACAGTTTGGGAAAAACTTTTAAAGCCAAATTAAATATATACACACACACACACACACACACACACACACACACATATACATGTATGTATATATATGTGTTCGTTCATTATTCAAACCAATTGGTTTGCATTATTTAAACCAGTTTGGTTTTAACCAGAGCCCTTGTATTACGTTTTTTTTTATACCTGGTCAGAGACTTCTTTGTGATCATTGACCCCATTGACAATGGCCTTGGCAGCTACCTCTCAGGAAAGATGTTGATTCCATGCCTCTCTAACCTGCAACTACAATATCTGTGAGTGATAGAAATTTTATATTGCCCATTTGAGAATGGAACAGCACCTAACATAATAGATACTCAATAGGTATTTGTGAAATAAATTATAATCAATTTGCAGCATCTAGCATGGACCCAAGCATATTGTAGGCATTTTGGCAGATAACAATCGGACTGAGATTGGGTGGCGGCTAAGGCGCCTGAGGGCGGTCCGGAAAACCTCAGACTATGCTCAACCCTGAGTGTGTAACTGAAGAGGAACCTAGAACAATGTCTTGAGAGCCATCATCATTTACAAATATTAAGGCAGTCAGTCTGCACCAGCTGCTAGCACTTCATTTAAACATTCTGCACCACCTGTGAGATAGCTAGCTCCCTGCTAGTTACCACAAGATGTGTAGTTGATGGTCAAAGGGAGCAACCCTACTAATAGTTGTTTTGCTAGTTTCAGGACTATGGACTTATAGGTGGAGGCCTAGCCCCTTCTTGTGCTGCTTGGAAATCCAAATTTGACCCCTCATTAACTACAGATTTACCTAATTGCTCTTACTACATATTTAATTACTAGGGTAGAGCTAGCTATTCTGAGTATCAGAAAACCTGTTCTGATCATTGGCTTTGCACTCTTTAAATGACAGTATGTTAAATATTAGAATTGGATTCAGAAGTAGTGAATTGCCTAGAAATTCACCTGGGATTTTCTTGAGATTCTGAACATCACCCCGTGCACTAACGGATGGCTACCTCCCGCTACCCTTTACACTCTAAGGAAAATTAACGGGATGCATGAGATAAAGTGGGTTCTGAGTACATTCCTCATGACAAATCATGTCTATCTTATTACGGATGCGAATCTTGAGACCTTGCCAGCCTACTCTAAGGAGTTCTGGGGCAGGCAGGTGACGGCGACTTCTCGTTCTCGAGCCCTTTTGTAAAATGCAGCCTTCAGCTTCTTACACCACGGAGAAGGCAAAGGGCCTGAAGACTGGGGTGGAGAAGATAAGGGGCCTCCCGGGAGGGGCGGGGCGGGGTGGCGCTCCTCCCTGGGGCGGGGCTCGCCCTGGCTCCGGGGGACAGCGGGAGCCGCTGGGCTGCACAGGTTCAGCGCTACGGGCAGCTGGCGCGATGTATCTCCGCAGGGCGGTCTCCAGGACCCTGGCGCTGCCGCTGCGGGCGCCTCCCGGCCCCGCGCCGCTCCGGAAGGACGGTGAGTGCCGCGCCGGCCCGGGCGTCCACTCCTGCAGAGGACTGAAGCCTCGTGAGAGGATTGCGGGCGCCCGGCTACCGCAGGGACCCAGTGGGCGGAACGCGACCCGGAGCAGCTGCAGTCGAGGGTTGGGGATGAGGGGAGAAGTGGGCAAGAGTCTCGAGGAAGATGCCCCGAAACTCTTGGAGCCTTTGGAAATAGGAAACCTGTCTGCGCGGCTTCTGAATCCGGACTAGGCTTCTTGGGTTCGAATCTCGATCTTGGTCAATTGATTTAACATAAGGTTCCTCACCTGTAAAATGGGGACAGTGTGGTCGTGAGTTTTAATGAGTTCATATGTAGTTAAAAGCTCATAGAAAGGTGCCTACTTATAAAATACGCATAGTTTTTACCACTTTTATGATTACAAGGACCGGTGCGCTCTCCAGCTTCGTGGGGATGCAGAGCAATGGGTGAGAAAGTGGACACCAATCAGCGAGTCAGACAGGGCGCAGGACGAGGTTGGGTAAATGCTCTTGAGTAAATAAACCCAAGACTTGGCCCCGGCTTGGCAGCCTGAACCCGTGAGCCTGGGCCTTGGCATCTCCCGAAGCGGCCTTCGAAGCACTTGGGGCTGCAGATAAGCCCGGAACTCTCCAGCTTTGGGGTCTGTTCTTCATGTATCGATCACCTTCAGATTTAGGGATGCGTGGGAAAAGGGAGCGTATTCAGAAATTTCCTAAAGGGCAAGTTGCAGTGTGGGCTGGAAGTTTGTGAAATGAAAACTGACATATAGGACTCGCCTACCTGGTGCCTGGAGCCTTGTAGGTGCTCATTGTGAACATGGCTGTGTTTTCCACCCCAGTCCTGCCCCTGGAACCAAGTTAGCTCTGCCCCCGCCGGCCCTTCTCCACTCCTCCGCTGTCTCCCCTCTTTTCCGTTCCTGACTGGGGGGCGGCTTTTAGGCAACCTAATGAGAAGTTTTTAGTTCTCACTTCCCGACACTCGTGGAGGAGCTTTAGCCCAGAGCGTGTATTCAAGCCGGAGAGAGAGAAAAACATTACTGCGGAGAATTCCAAGGGCCAATTTTTTTTTCACTTTGATTAGGCCTGTGATGGTGGTGGGAGGGAAGGAAGTTCTGTCCAACTAGCTTTATTTTTCTCTTAAAATGCCAGTGGTGAAAAGTTGCCTTCCAAGTAACAGAATGCGTCTTCGTTTTCCTTTATCTTAATACGAGTAAGATAGAGCAATGTTTTCGCTGACGAAATAGGGAGAAGTAATTTATTTTAAACTTCTGAAGGTAACGCGGCTGTTGTGATTGGCGGCGGGGCCGGGAGAAAGGTGAGCCCCTGACCGTGGCCTTTTGCGTTTTCTGACTGCACCCCGCACTGTCAGCGCGCACAAATATACACACTTTTTTTTTTGGTAGCTGCCCGTGTTTCAAACAATTACCCCCTCAATTTGGGGCGGAAGAGAAGTAGTTTTAAACTTCTAAGTAGGTAGTTAGCAATCCTGCTGTAGCAGTACTAACTTTATCTCATTGCTTTTTTTGTAGCACTCATTTGTTCATGTGTTTTAAGAACTATTATTGGCAGGAAATTTAGCTTCAGTCATGGATTAATTAACCTTTTATGGGTACTTCCTACTTTGATTAAAAAATTATTTCAGTTTTATCGAAGGATAAAATTTTAACTGGGTTTCATCAAATTTTGTTCTCCAGGATTTGCTTTGAAAAAATAACTTTTTAATGAATAAATAATTTAGGTTTATAATAGATAACTGAGAAAAACAGATAGGCAAAAGAAAGTAGAAACCGCCTCTAATCCTACCACTCAGTGAATACCACTATATACATGCTTGTATATATAATGATCCAGACCTTCCCCCCTCGCACTTTCTTATGCACATTGCCTCCACAAATCTGATATAGTCCTGCATAGATTATTTTGCTATAACTTTTCACTTAATGTATCATAAATATTTTCTTGTGTAAGTAAATATTCTTCTGCAAAAATCACTTGTATTTGTTTCACATTGTATAAGTATGCCAACATTTGTCTAATCATTGTTGAATTTTTTTTTGCCATTTTCATTGCTCTTTTAAATACTTTTGCCATAATTGTATTTGTATGTCTACTTGTCTGATAATTTTCTTTAAAAAAATTTTTTTCTGTTATTTCTGTCTGGTTGACAACTATGAAAGCTACATAAGCCATAACCTGTATTACAGTCTCTTTGGGCACATCTGTAAGGAAAAAAATTTTTTCCAAGATATCATTTTTATCCAAACTAAGAAATTATATATATATATGGAAATCTTGCCAATATTGCTACTACAGATTTATATTTAGTACAAATGTCTTAGGACTCTGCAAATCATAACTTCTTCCTAGCGCTCACAGTCATACTTACATCAGCCTCATCAAATTACTTTGCATTTTCCCAGTCATACAACTCATGTTTTGCACATTTGTGCTTCGGCCTCTGGCGCAATTTTCCCTCCCCTTACTTATCTGACAAACTCCTACTTCTTCTTCAAAACCCGGGTCATGTCTCTCCCACTGTGACAGCTACCTTAAACCAACTAGCTGAGTTTTTCACTGCATTTTCCTACTGTCGTTGGCAGCTTCCACTTAAATCTACTACAGCACTTAACAACTTAATTGCAATTTGTGTACAATTATTTGCCTGTACATCTGTTCCCTCCTAGACTGAGCTACTAGGGTATATGGAATATACAAATTCTAGCACTACAGAGTACATATATTTAAATATAATAATACAGTATTTTTATCTACTTCTATTAGTTTGTAGAGAATTGTACTTCTATTTCAAATATGACCTTTTGGAACACTTGTCTTAAAAGAGCAGAGCTTATATCTGCCCATCTTTAAAGGCTTTATATTAAAAAAATTAAGATTTCTTCCTGTATCTAAATTTGTACTATAAACTTACAGAAATGTGTTGGATTTCAACATAAATGCTGGATTTGGCATATATATTTTAAGTACAAATGTATATAATTGATTTTTTGAAAGTCTTTTCCACTGAGTCCTATGATGGAGTGCATACAATAAATAATTTCTTTTGCATCTCATTTGACCGTTAAAATCATTTAGTACTTTTGTCATTTCCCCTTCCTTATGCCTGCATTCCTTCCAAGAAAAACATGATGCTAAGCAGGCAGATGACAGGTTTCATAAGTACTTGTCAAATTAGACTGCAAAAATGTCAAGAAGAATTATTACCCTATTTGTAATACTGTACATTTCCTTAAGCTAAAATCACTTGCTGTTAATAGATTCTAGGTTCACTGAGGGGAAAATTTTTTTTACCATGTAATTATTTAAAATAGTTTCGCTTAAGTGGTGAAGCTAACTGTGTCTAAACTTGTTTTCCTAGCATCTCTTCGCTGGATGTCATCTAAATTCCCCGGATCATCTGGACCAAATATGACCTATTACTTGGTTGTAGGTGTCACAGTCAGTGCTGGTGGATATTATGTAAGTGTATAAATAATCATAGCATTCAGGAAACCATGTATTTTACAACTTGTGGTAAAACTCAAAGCAATGCTAAGGTCAGGGCATGGGATAAATTAAATTGTACAAGATTATGAAGACTTTTTAAGTATAAAATGAACATTTCTTAATACCACTAAGTGTGGGTGACTTTTAGGAAAAACAGTGTTATAAATACTAATACTAGCTGAGAGCTGAGTGTTTATCACATGATAGACTAATGGGTCACTTAGCAATTAATTACAACAGTTCTATAAGGTGGATGCTATTATTAACATTTAACAAAAATTGTTTTGAAAGATTAACTTGAGGAAATGAAGACATTATGAGTGCAGTTTTAGATTTACAGAAAAAGGAGTAGAAAGTACAGAGAGTACCCTATATTTCCTCTCACCCATCACCACCCCTTTCCCCTATCAACAATCTTCCACTAATGCAGTATATTACAAACTGATGAGTCAGTATTCATACAGTATTATTAACTAACATCTGTAGTTTACATTAAGGTTCACTCTTTGTATAATGTACATGTATCCACCATTACAGCATCACACAGAATGGTTTCACTTCCCTAAAAATCCCCTGTACTCCACCTATTTTTTCCAACCTCCCCCCAGTCATTTTACTTTCTCCATAGTTTTATATCATCTTTTATTTTCAAAAAGTAATATTTACTCATAAATTTTATAAAATAAAAAATGGACATACATAAAATTAATGTTTTCCTCCCTGGTTGGGCCCTCTATCCGTTCTCCAGCCCCAGTAATCACTATGAAATAAATCTTATTTAATAGTATGATTTTGGAGCTTAAACAATTAAACATTTATGAGTTAAATAAGATAAACCTACTGAATCATTCCCCATTTTGTCATAAACTTTCTAAATCAAAATCTAATCTTCATTATGAATAAAAGTATAGTAAGTATAAATTCTTTGGAAACCATAAAAGTACATAATTATTGTATATTTATTTGACCCTACAGAACTATGCACAAAGGTATTTCTAGTCATAACTAGGAGCAAATTATAGGATTATGTAAATGACCAAATCAAAATACATAGTTAAGAGCCTCAAGAAGCCAGGAAGCTTCATTCATATCATTATGTTTTTGTCCTCTAATCGGCCACCTTTCACTCATACCCAGATTCCTTTGCTTCTGCCACCTTTCCACTGTCTAATGTTGAATTCACTACTCAGGGCTACTATTGTTAGATATAGGCCCCTGGAGAAACAGACTGGCGTCGGCCATGTGACTAGGTGGGAAGCTGGGAGGGGAAATTTCATCTGGGCATTTCATCTAATTATGTTTTCTAGTGGTAGACATGAAGCTCTCCAGTCTGATAAATCTTTCTTTGCAGAAGCAATCTTACACTGGAAAGTTATAAACTGGCTACTCCTGAGAGCTCTTTCTAGCCTGTTATCTTACAATGAAAGTGGAAGTTGAACAAGGTGATGATCTCTGCATCCCTTTCCACCTCTAAAATGAAATAGTTTTAATCTCAAATGTTAGAAGCCTTAATTCCCAAGAATCTTAGGCTACTTTCAGGAGGAAGGACAGATTAGGAGGCACTTGAAAACCTGTATTCTCGTCCTCCCCTTCCCTTCCTTGTCCTGTACTGAAATAAATTCTATATTAGATTGATCTGAATTGAATCTACAGATGCTCAGTAATTAAGAACAGTTTTTCATTTCCAAGTAAAATCTACTACTAGGGCCTCTTAGAATCTGAGAGAGGCCCAGGTCACATCAGTTTTTTGAGGGTCTGGGTGTATTTTAAAATTAGTGCTAGACTGGTTTATGAAAGTTGTGGTTTATTTTATTTTTTATTTTAATTAACAAAAAAATTTTAATTGAAGTGTCATCAGTATACAATCTTACGTTGGTTTCAAGTATACAACACAGTGCTCCAACAGTTACCCGTATTGTTAGATCCTCAGCCCCCACTAGTGCAGCTACCATCTGTCAACATAGGAAGACATTACAGAATCATTGGCTGTATTCTCCATGCTGTACTACTATCCCCATGACCAACTTATATTATGATTGAGAATTTTTGTGCCCTTTTATCTCCCTCACCTTCCCCACAAACCTTTCCTCATGATAACCATCAGTCACTGCTCAGTATCTATGAGTCTACTGCTATTTTGTTTCTTTTGTTTTGTTTTTAGATTCTACAAATAAGTGAAATCATATGGTATTTGTCTTTCTCTGCCTGGCTTATATCACTGAGCATAATAACCTCTAGATCCATCCATGTTGTCACAAATGGCAGTATATCTTTTTTTTTAATGACTGAATAATATTCCACTGTGTATATATGAGATGTGATTTATTTCAGATGCTTACATTTAATAATAAATATTAATATTTGTAAACAATTTCCAAAGTCTGAATTTGAGACCCTGTCTTCTAATAGGCCTTTCTTCTACTCTGTGTTTGACTATGGTAGATTTGGAGAAGCTAAATTTTCTGAGCCAAACATGAGTGTCAATCATTCTAATACTGTCCTCTCTTTGCTTCTGCCTCAAGTAGTCTTTTTTCTCACTTTGTGTTGTAGCTCTTTGAACAACAAAATGAATTAAGTATAAAATGAACATTTCTTAGTGTGGGTGACTTAGGAAAAACGATGTTATAAATACTACTAATACTAGCTGAGAGATGTTGGGATGTGGCTACTGATGGTCATTTCAGGGATGCAGTTCTGCTGAGACCCAAGGGGGCTGACTCAGCATATTGCTCTGTACACTGGAGCTCCCGCCCTACAAGGAAAACTTCGCTGCTTTTATACAAAATGTTGATTGTCATTCTTGCTGATAGTGTTTGCTTTTCAGGTTTCAAAGCCAGATCATGCATGTCTGAATTAACCAAACCATGGGGAGTTTGTTGAAGGGCCACTGTGGCATCATTTCCACCCCTGAGGGTATGGAGTTTCCATTTTCACAGTCTAATTTTACCATACTATAAAATGGCTTGACATTTGGATAGTGTATTTTTTAATAAGATATTGGTTTGTGGTTATTAAAATTTTGGAAAATACTATATATAAATATATAAATTTTAGAATCTATAATCCTACCACCAAGAGATAAATCACTACCAACATTTTTTAAAAACCTGAGATAATACAAATAATATTATCTAAATAGTGAGATTTTCATTTAAAAAATATCATTGGCGAGAGACTTCCGGGAAGATGGCGGTGTGAGCAGGGCGGCAGAAATCTCCTCCCAACACTATATTTATCTACGAAAACACAGAAAATACATCTATTCCTAAAAGAGAGACGAGAATACACAGGAAAGCGCACAGCGTGCAGCTACACCCGAGAGGACTCGGCACCCCAAGAGGCGGGTAAGATACGGAGCCGCGACCCGGCGGGACCCGAGCCCTCCCCCACCCCAGTGCACCGGCGGGAGGAGAGGATTCAGAGCCGGGAGGGAGTGGAAGTACACCCCGCGAAGTAGCCAGCCCCGGTGATCTGCGCGGGGAGCGCTGACCCACATTGCGCAGTGCAGCGGAGATTGGAGAGACAGAGGGGCAGGATCTGAGCGGGGAACGCGCCAGGGGGCTTGCAGCCGGCTCCGGGAAGGAAAAAAAAAGTGCGCGCTTTCCTCAGCGGTCTTAAAGAGACAGGAGCCCAGCGGAGGAGCCGGATCGCCCCAGCACACTCAGCCCAGCAGGCTGGGAGTCCTGGGGAGTTTCAGACGCCTTAGCTGGCGACTGAGGAAGCGTAGCCATACTTAACACTTCTCACTGAGATCAACAGCCTCCTATTCGTTCCCACCCCTGCCAGACCGATAAAGGGCCCTGCGGAGCGGCACAGTCACAGCTGTGGAATAGTGGGGCAATAGCGTCACCTAGAGCATTCCCACAGAATCTACATCCGGTGGGCATTTGTTTTGTTTTGTTTTTGTTTTTTCTTTTCTTTCTTTTTTTCTTTCTTTCTTTCTTTTTTTTCTTTTTTTTTCTTCTCTTTTTAAAGTCTTAAAGAGCCCAGCTGACATACATGGCAACTATCAGTGACCAATTCTATAGCCATGAAAAGACAGAGGAATATGGTTCAGACCAAAATCAACCAGACAACCCCAGAGAGGGAGTCTGAAAGGATGGAAATGCACAGTCTTCCTGAAAAAGAATTCAGAATAAAAGTCATAACCATGCTGATGGACCTACAGAGAAATGTGCAAGAGCTGAGGAAGGAAGTGAGGGAACTGAGGAAAGACAATGCAGAAATCAGACAAGCGATCGACGGGCTTAAGAGCAGAATGGATGAGATGCAAGAGACTGTTAATGGAATAGAAAACAGAGAACAGGAGTACAGAGCAGCTGAGGCAGAGAGAGATAAAAGGATTTCTAGGAATGAAAGAATATTAAGAGAACTGTGTGACCAATCCAAACGGAACAATATTCGCATTATAGGAGTACCAGAGGAAGAAGAGAGAGAAAAAGGGATAGAAAGTGTCTTTGAAGAAATAATTGCTGAAAACTTTCCCTCGCTGGGGAAGGAAGTAGTCTCGCAGTCCACCGAAGCTCATAGATCTCCCAACACAAGGGACCCAAGGAAGACAACACCAAGACACATAATAATTAAGATGGCAAAGATCAAAGATAAAGACAGGGTATTAAAGGCAGCTAGAGAGAGAAAAAAGATCACCTACAAAGGAAAACCCATCAGACTATCATCAGACTTCTCAACAGAAACCTTACAGGCCAGAAGCGAATGGCATGGTATATTTAACGTTATGAAACAGAAGGGCCGAGAACCAAGAATATTGTATCCAGCACGATTATCATTTAAATATGATGGAGGGATTAAACAATTTCCAGATAAACGAAAGTTGAGAGAGTTTGCCTCTCATAAACCACCACTACAGGATATCTTAAATGGACTGCTCTAGATGGAAGCACAACTAAGGCTAAAAAGATGTCACCAGAGAAAAAAAAATCATAGCAAAGAAAGCAGACCATCCAAATACTAACTAAAGGCAAAGAATAAAACACCTATTATAGAAAGAATGGAGGAGGAGGAATAAGAAGGGAGAGAAGGAAAGAAACATCAGACTGTGTTTACAATAACTTAACAAGAAAGTTAAGTTAGATTGTTAGATAGTAAAGAAGCAACCCTTGAACCCTTGGTAACCACGAATCTAAAGCCAGCAATGGCAATAAGTACATACCTATCAATAATCACCCTAAATGTAAATGGACTGAATGCACCAATCAAAAGACACAGAGTAACAGAATGGATAAAAAAGCAAGACCCATCTATATGCTGCCTACAAGAAACTCACCTCAAATCCAAAGATATACACAGACTAAAAGTGAAGGGATGGAAAAAGATATTTCATGCAAACAACAAAGAGAAAAAAGCAGGTGTTGCAGTACTTGTATCAGACAAAATAGACTTCAAAACGAAGAAAGTAGCAAAAGATAAAGAAGGACATTACATAATGATAAAGGGGTCAGTCCAACAAGAAGATATAACCATTATAAATATATATGCACCCAACACAGGAGCGCCAGCCTATGTGAGACAAGTACTAACAGAATTAAAGGAGGAAATAGACAGCAATGCATTCATCTTAGGAGATTTCAACACACCACTCACTCCAGAGGACAGATCAACCAGACAGAAAATAAGTAAAGACACAGAGGCACTGAACAACACACTAGAACAGATGGACCTAACAGACATCTACAGAACTCTACACCCAAAAGCAAAAGGATACACATTCTTCTCAAGTGCACATGGAACATTTTCCAGAATAGACCACATACTAGGCCACAAAAAGAACCTCAGTAATTTGAAAAATATTGAAGTCCTACCAACCAACTTCTCAGATCACCAAGGTATAAAACTAGAAATAAATTTTAGAAAGAAATCCAAAAGGCTCACAAATACATGGAGACTTAACAACCCTCTCCTAATTAATCAATGGGTTAACGACCAAATCAAAACAGAAATCAAAGAATATATGGAGACTAATGACAACAACAACAGAAAGCCACAACTTCTGTGGGACGCAGCAAAGGCAGTTCTAAGAGGAAAGTATATTGCAATCCAGGCCTATTTAAAGAAGGAAGAACATTCCCAAATGAATAGTCTAAAGACACCATTACTGAAATTGGAAAAAGAAGAACAAATGAGGCCCAAAGTCACCAGAAGGAGGGACATAATAAAGATTAGAGAAGAAATAAATAAAATTGAGAAGAATAAAACAATAGAAAAAATCAATAAAACCAAGAGCTGGTTCTTTGAAAAAATAAACAAAATAGATAAACCCCTAGCCAGACTCATTAAGAGAAAAAGAGAATCTACACACATAAACACAATCAGAAATGAGAAAGGAAAAATCACGACGGACCCCACAGAAATACAAAGAATCATAAGAGAATATTATGAGAATCTATATGCTAACAAGCTGGAAAACATAGAAGAAATGGACAACTTCTTAGAAAAATACAACCTTCCAAGACTGACCAAGCAAGAAACAGAAAAACTAAACAGACCAATCACCAGCGACGAAATCGAATTGGTAATCAAAAAACTACCCAAGAACAAAACCCCTGGGCCTGATGGATTCACCTCTGAATTCTACCAGACATATAGAGAAGAAATAACACCGATTCTCCTTAAAGTTTTCCAAAAAATAGAAGAGGAGGGAATACTTCCAAACTCATTCTATGAAGCCAGCATCACTCTAATACCAAAACCGGGCAAAGACCTCACCAAAAAAGAAAATTACAGACCAATATCCCTGATGAATGTGGATGCAGAAATACTCAACAAAATATTAGCAAACTGAATTCAAAAATACATCGAGAGGATCATACACCATGATCAAGTGGGATTCATCCCAGGGATGCAAGGATGGTACAACATTCGAAAATCCATCAACATCATCCACCACATCAACAAAAAGAAGAACAAAAACCACATGATCATCTCCATAGATGCTGAAAAAGCATTTGACAAAATTCAGCATCCATTCCTGATTAAAACTCTCAACAAAATGGGTATAGAGGGCAAGTACCTCAACATCATAAAGGCTATATATGACAAACCCACTGCTAACATCATACTTAATGGCGAGACGCTGAAAGCTTTTCATCTAAGATCGGGAACAAGACAAGGATGCCCACTCTCTCCACTGTTATTCAACATAGTACTGGAGGTCCTAGCCACAGCAATCAGACAAAACAAAGACATACAAGGCATCCAGATTGGTAAAGAAGAAGTCAAATTGTCACTATTTGCAGATGACATGATACTGTACATAAAAAACCCTAAAGATTCCATTCCAAAACTACTAGAACTAATATCTGAATTCAGCAAAGTTGCAGGATACAAAATTAACACACAGAAATCTGTTGCTTTCCTATACACTAATGATGAACTAACAGAAAGAGAAATCAGAAAAACAATTCCATTCACAATTGCATCAAAAAGAATAAAATACCTAGGAATAAACCTAACGAAGGAAGTGAAAGACCTGTACTCTGAAAACTACAAGACACTCCTAAGAGAAATTAAAGAGGACACTAACAAATGGAAATGCATCCCATGCTCTTGGCTAGGAAGAATAAATATTGTCAAAATGGCTATACTACCTAAAGCAATCTACAGATTCAATGCAATCCCTATCAAACTACCAACAGCTTTCTTCAATGAACTGGAACAAATAATTCTAAAATTCATATGGAACCACAAAAGACCCCGAATAGCCAAAGCAATCCTGAGAAGGAGGAATAAAACAGGGGGAATTACACTCCCTGACTTCAAGCTCTACTACAAAGCCACAGTAATCAAGACAATTTGGTATTGGCACAAAAACAGACCCACAGACCAGTGGAACAGAATAGAAAATCCAAACATTAACCCAAACATATACAGTCAATTAATATTTGATAAAAGTGCCTTGGATATACAATGGGGAGATGACAGCCTCTTCAGCAGCTGGTGTTGGAAAAACTGGACAGCTACATGTAAGAGAATGAAACTGGACTACTGTCTAGCCCCATACACAAAGGTAAACTCAAGGTGGATCAAAGACTTGAATGTAAGTCATGAAACCATAAAACTCTTAGAAAAAAACATAGGCAAAAATCTCTTGGACATAAACATGAGCAACTTCTTCATGAACATATCTCCCCGGGCAAGGGAAACAAAAGCAAAAATGAACAAGTGGGACTATATCAAGCTGAAAAGCTTCTGTACAGCAAAGGACACCATCAGTAGAACAAAAAGACATCCTACAGTATGGGAGAATATATTCATAAAAAAAAGTATCTGATAAAGGGTTGACATCCAAAATATATAAAGAACTCATGCACCTTAACAAACAGAAAGCAAATAATCCAATTAAGAAATGGGCAGAGGACATGAATAGACACTTCTCCAAAGAAGAAATTCAGATGGCCAACAGGCACATGAAAAGATGCTCCACATCGCTAATCATCAGAGAAATGCAGATTAAAACCACAATGAGATATCACCTCACACCAGTGAGGATGGCCAACATCCAAAACACAAACAACAACAAATGTTGGCGAGGATGTGGAGAAAAGGGAACCCTCCTACACTGCTGGTGGGACTGCAAATTAGTTCAACCATTGTGGAAAGCAGTATGGAGGTTCCTCAAAAAACTCAAAATAGAAATACCATTTGACCCAGGAATTCCACTCCTAGGAATTTACCCTAAGAATGCAGCAGCCCAGTTTGAAAAAGACAGATGCACCCCTATGTTTATCGCAGCACTATTTACAATAGCCAAGGAATGGAAGCAACCTAAGTGTCCATCAGTAGATGAATGGATAAAGAAGATGTGGTACATATACACAATGGAATATTATTCAGCCATAAGAAGAAAACAAATCCTACCATTTGCAACAACATGGATGGAGCTAGAGGTTATTATGCTCAGTGAAATAAGCCAAGCCGAAAAAGACAAGTGTCAAATGATTTCACTCATATGTGGAGTAAAAGAACAAAGAAAAAAACTGAAGGAACAAAACAGCAGCAGACTCACAGAACCCAAGAACAGACTAATAGTTACCAAAGGGAATGGGACTAGGAAAAATGGGCGGGAAGGGAGGGATAAGAGGGAAAAAGGGGCATTACGATTAGCAGATGTAATGTTGGAGGGGCACGGGGAGGGCAATACAACTCAGAGAAGACAAGTAGTGATTCTATAGCATCTCACTATGCTGATGGACAGTGACTGTAATGGGGTTGGTGGGGGGGACCTGATGAAAGGGGTAGTTTAATAATCGTAATATTGCACATGTAATTGTAAATTAATGATAATAAAATGAATTATATTAAAATATAAATAAATAAATAAAATAAAGCTGTCAAAAAATATATATATATCATTGGCTAATATGAATACAGGGCAGAGAGAGCTACTTGAGTATAAAATAAAAGGAAGCCTGTGCAATATATCTATGATTAAGATAGCTTTATTCCCAATTCTGTTTCTCATGTAACACATGGTCAGGTCATATTGTTGACTTTAATGACTAAGTCTAGCTTACATAAGGAGTCTTCATCAGGGTCTATAAATATGTCATTTTGGGAGATTTTTTTTAAAACCTTTTATTGTGAGATAATTGAGTTTTACATGCAGTTATAAGAATTAGTACAAGGAGATGTCATATACCGTTGTCTCAGTTCCCTGGGAATAACATCTTTCATAACTATAAGAGCACAACTAGGAAACTGATGTTGATATAATCCTTTGACCTTATTAAGATTCCACCAGTTTTGTGTGTGTGTGTGTGTGTGTGTGTGTGTGTGTGTGTTTAGTTCTAGGCAATTTTATCATGTATGTAGATTTGTGTGTTCACCACCACTACTTCAAGATACCGTGGTTCCCTCATAAGGATTCCTTGTGTTGCTCTTTTATAATTGCATTCATTCTCTCCTGCCCTCCCCCCCTTCCTCCTAGCCTCTGGTAACCAATCTGTTCTCTATTTCTATACTTTTGTCATTACAAGAATGTTACATAAATGGAACCATATAACCTTTTGAGACTGGCTTTTTTTACTCAGCATAATTACCTGGAGATTCATCCAAATTGTTACCTGAATCTACAGTTCATTCCTTTTATTACTGACTAGTGTTATGGATATATCAATTTGTTTAACCATTCAGCTGTTGTAGGACATCTGCACTGAATCCAGTGTTTGGCTATTACAAATAAAGTGACCATGAACGTTTGTGTACAGGTTTTTGGGTGTGCATGAATTTCTGTTTCTCTGGGATAAATACTAGAAGATATTTGTGAATGTCTGTCAGAATATTTTGATTCTAGCATAATTTTTTTTCTACTTTGTCTTTATCTTTCTATCTACTGTGTGTGTCTTCAGTTATCTTTGACCCTTGCTAAGGCATTTGTTTCTTTCCTTTTTTTATGCATTCGACTTAATCACAGATTTCCAAAGGGGAAGCAGACTAGCAGAGGGTTTGCAATGGTCTCTTTTCTTTGAATCCTATATACCTTTGAACTTAGTATGATGAATCTTAGAGCTCAAGAAATAAACTTATGCACATGTTTAATTTCAGATTTACAAGACACTTACATCAGAGCAAGCTAAGCACGCAGAACATATAACAAATATGAAAGAAAAAACCAAAGCAGAGTTACATCCACTTCAAGGTAAAGTGAACTTATTATTTTTTTCCCTTGAGGCACTGATTTTCATCATCTTAGTCTAGCAATGAATACTATTTGCTTTGGACTTCTTTACTAACTTAATCACGAATGACTGTGTAGGAGTTCATTCAGAAAGGAAAAGCCCAACAAAAACCTAAACAACCTTGTTATATGTTCTGGTGAGTGCATTTGATAAATGAAAACTTCGTACATTTGCACCGCTAACCAGCAGCTTGACTTCTTTGTGGGGTAAAATTACTTTCCCCTTACTTAGGCTTCCATTCGTGCAGGCATAATTTTAGTATCTGTTTCTCTCAGCAGCTTGAACTTTCATTTCCCTCATTATTTTCTTAAGTCATAAAACTGATTTTTGTTTCAATTTTGGCTAAGACCACTTGTGTGTCTTTGACTTTAGTACACTTGACATTAGTAGAATCAGCCATGTCTATGGAGCTCCTGGGTTGACCTGATTGACAAAATGGCAACTGCAGAAACAGAAATTTTACATTTTCACTTTAATATGCATTTTTTGCCTTAAAACACTTGCTTTAAACCATATTTTTTTCCATCCCAATTATGCCATTATTATCAATTATTATCATTTAGGGTCAGAGATAATAGCTGCTTATGAACCAATTTGAACCTTTTCATTAAGACAATAATAAGAAACAGAATATCATCAATAAATATTATTGAATATAATCATGAGAAGGCTCATTGTAATGATAGAAAACAAATTTCCATAGCACTTTTTTTATTTTAAACCTTTTTTCATACACAATATTTTAATCAGCCCTCACAATAACTCTGTGAGGTAGATATTACCAATGTCCCCATTTTACAGATGATAAAACTGAGGTTGAGAGAGGATTAGTGATTCCTTAGAGTCATCAGCTAGTAAGTTGGCTATTTTTCCATGCTGTCTCCACACAACAGGTTGGCTGTTTATTTTCATGCTCTTTATATTTGAATAAAGTATACATGTAAATTATTTTTTTTAAGTTCAACAGGTTCAAAATGGTTTACAGAAAAGCAGATCCTCCATTTTACCTTCCCAGAGGCAACCAATAATACCAGTTTCTCTATGTTGGTTTATCTTAACTTCCTATTGTCCTAACAAAAATAGTACCATATTGTATCCATTGTTCTTTTCCTGGCTTTTTTCATTTAACAGTCTACCTTGAAAACCATGTCACATCAGTACATATAGAGCTGTCTTATTTTTTAAAACTGCAGTGTTCCACTGTATTCCCAGGCTCTTTATATTAATACTCTGCTTAATGGACTAAATCTTAAAGGTGAAAAAGAGAACCTTGCGGGAGCTGAGGAAGTAAGTTCAGAACCCTACGAAGTATCGTTAGTGGAAGCTCAGGTGGTTGATGCTGAAGATACTCCAGATGCTACAGGTGCAGTCGTAAAAGAAGTTTCCGCCTGTCCAGCTCACGTGGAGGAAGCGACCTCCGAGGTTACAGGCGCAGCTCCGGATGAAGTTGTTGCCGTCAAGAATGATAAAGGCGCAGCAGAGAACGAAAGTTCTGATGACTGTGCTGAACTAGAAGGAGAGTGGTCTCCACGCGAGTCAGAATCCTCTGACGGGGCTCAGTCGCAGGAAGAAGCCAGTGCTGGTTCTGAGGCTGTCTCTGCTCAAGGCTAATCTCATGCTGAGAAACACTCAGCAAAAAATGCCATCGAGTGTCTGAGAGGTGCTTTTGTAGTTTTAGTAATCTTAGTTTTCTAGAAAACTTTCATGTGCCTTGAAGAGTTTTGGTATCTGCTGATAGGCTTCAGGATTGAGAAATCTGAGATTTTACATGTCTGGGTAGTTTTCTACTCTCTGAGATCAGAATATGACACTGCAGTAAAGAGCTTCAAGAGTTTCATCTTTGGATTTAAGTGTTGTATCAGAGGAATTGAGCTATCAGTGCAACCTGTATTCCCTTTAATTTTGTTATACCTTTACCCTACTTTAACATATGTAAATCTAGATTCTTGAGTTTTGATTTGAACTCATTTAAATAAAAATTGGAAAATCTTTAGTGCTTTTTTTATTCACCAATATTTATGTGTATAAATAATATGTATTAACATGCACGCATATAACATCATATCAACATTGCAGTATTATTAAAACATATGATCTGTGGAGTGAGTACTCTGCATATAGCAATATACGCATCCTTTTTCCCATCTGAATTACATGGGGGGCTATGCCAATATTTTCCATTTTAGTTCAGTTCAGTTCAGTCAAAAAAATGTTTATTGAGGACTTACACGTTGTGCTGGGATTCATTCATTCATGTATTCAACAAAGATTAACTGAACACCTGTACTGTACCAGGGAATTGTTTTAAGTGTCAAGATTTTAAAAAAAGATAAAATTCCTAACCTTCCCATCTTATTTTCTAGCGTTTGATCAAATGATAAACATAAATAAGAAAACAGTATATGTGAGATATTGATAAGTGTTTAAAAAGAGAAATAATGAAAGTTGGTTAGGGTGGAAGTTGTAGCTTAGATAGAGTGGCTAGAAAAAGCCTTACTAAGAAGATACCTAGTGAGTAAAACCCTGATGGATGTCTGAGGGACCCAGTCACCAGGACCTGAGGTGGGGAGGTGGAGAAGGAAGAGTCATTCCAGATGAGGCGCCTGGGCAGTGCAAAGGATCCAAACATGAATGTGCTAGATTTCAGGCCAGCATGTGGAGTGAAAAGGAAGGAGAGTAGTTGAAGATGACTTCAGAGGGGAAGAGTATGGTTCTGCCGGGATGGGCTACATTACCCAGTGTCTTGTAAGAGTCTGTCTAGTACTTGGAGTAAGTGGGGGAATTGTAGTGGGTGCTGTTGATGTTCTTTCTGGATCCTTTAATGGGCCGGTACATTTACTCCCAGCTGCTGTGAGGGTTACACGCACACCCCGTGGCCAACCTCCCCTCAGCTCACAACCAAGGACTGACTGCCATTGTGGTACAAAAGGTGGGGCCAACTCTGAGGGACAACTCATGCTGGAGAGCTTCCCGGGGACTCAGGCTACAGCTGGTTTCCAGGTGAGATTACATCCCTGCTTAGCTTTTCTCCCCTGTTCTGTCCTGCTTTCCTCCCTGCTATTTTTGAGAGCACCCATTCAGTAAATCACTTGCCCCCAATTCCTATTTCAAGTTCTGTTTCTTGGGAACTCCACCTCAGGTAACTGGTATTGGGTGTGGTCCTAGGAAGCAGACCCTAAGAATAGGATTCTAGAATATCACTCTCCAGCTAGGTGGTAATGACGATTCTGTCACTGATGCTGTGTGGAGGGTTGCTCCTTCCTGGCCCTCTGTAGCCTGTGATTGCTAGGAGTTTGCACCCATGGTAGACTGTGTGGGATATAGGTGGAAGGTGATATACTGACGGGCTTAATACTCCTGGAATCTGAGAGAGACAAAGAAAGGGTATACGGACTTAATCATTGCAAAGCAATGTTTAATTCTGAGATACAAATCTTGGATTTGTTTTGAATTTGTCTCAGTATCAACTCTGCATTAGACTCATAAGTCTAAGGCCTGTGGCACACTTAAGGGATGCTGTTCTACTAAACATTCTGTAAGATGGAACAGAAATATTATCCCGTGCCACTCTTACAACCTCAACATGCACACACAAATGATTTCTTCTCCACTTCTTGCAAAAAACAGAAACCAACTCAAAATGGATTAAATAACAGAGATAGTTGTTAACTAACTAGATATTCCAGAGGTCAGGCAGCTCCAGGGTTGGGTTATTCTGTTATTCTGTGGCTCAAGTCATCAAGAACCAGGTTGTTTCTATTATTCTGCTCTGCTGTCCACAAAGTTTTGGCTTTGTGCTTGGTAGGCTTTCCTTATAATCACAGGATGAATCACCACAATTCTAGGTATTTTATTCAGCCACAGTAATGCCCACTGGAAGTCTTTTAAGAATTTCCTGGTCTTAAAAAAATAATTTAAATATAATTCTTTTTAATGTTTTATTTTGGAAAATTTCAAACAAAAGTAGAACGTATAAGGAATGTTCATGTGCCTTACACCCAGAATTAACAATTATCAACTCTTGGTAAATCTTGTATTCATAGTCACATTCAATTATCTTCTATCACCACCACAGCCTGTGGGTAAAATAATAAAAATAACTATAATTCTTTAGTATTACTAATTTTCTAGTCAGTGATCAAATTTCCTGAACTGCCTCATAAAGGTTCTTTTTCCCACATCAGTTTGTTTTTTTGAATCAGAATCCAATTAAAGTCCACAAACTGCAATTGGTCAACTGTAAGTCCGGGGAGAGGAAATCCCAGGCCAAAATACCTCTAAAAACCGAAATCAGTCAAAGGGAGAAATAAAGTTTAAAATCGTTTATTTCTTACAAGCTGCAGTCTGGGGCCCTCTCTCTCTCCTGCTCCAGCAGCAGCAAAACCACCCCTTCTCCTCTCCTCTTGGGGACAGATAAGCCCTCCGTGCCCAGGTAATTACCCACTGATATGGAGATGACCTTCTCTCCACCCCTGAGGAAAGATGCAAATGCACTAAAGCCATACTTCTCTCCATCTGAATGTCTATTGATATGCAGATGTACTAAACCCAGGCAAGATATTCTGGAAATGTTACAATTTTATTCACATCAACCTATCCCTTAATCCCTCTTTCTATAGGTTCCTTCTCCTTCTCTCTTTGGTTTTCCTTTGTAATTTGTTTTTTAAATAAACTGGGTCACTCTATCTGTAGAATTCTTCCACACTCTGGGTTTTGCTTATTGTAGCCACATGTATTTTAAGTTTTGCTGTAACATGTACCTCTCCCCTGTTTTGCCTCAAAGATGGTATTTAGCTCTAAAGGTTTCATCAGATTTGTAGGTTTATTGTTTTGGCAGAAATACACAAGAGGTGGTATTCCCACTTTTCATCAGGAGATGCAGAATGTCTGATTGTTTCTCTCTCTGTGATGTTAGAAGTTATTGATCCGTTATTTCATTAGGAGTTGTGAAGTGGTGATAATGTAACTTTATCATTGTTTATTTATTAGTGGGACTACTTTAAAAGGGGAGCTTTCTTCACCAACTTTTTCATTGCACTGAAGTTTGGTTTATAGAAGGAAGATAGAATAAATACCTGTATCTTTCTTTTGCAAGGCCCAGAAAACAGGCCCTGCTCGGCCCCGGGATGGACGGCGACCCAAATACTCACAAGAGACCGGTCTTGATGCAAACAGCAAGAGGTTTATTGATTCCACCAGCGCGCTGGGGTCAAGACTCATAACTCACGCAGGAGCAGAGGAGTCCGACCTCGAGCAGAAATTACAGGAGGTTTTAAAGGAAAAAGGGACCATAACCAGGGGGAGGCGAGGGGGAGGTCTGCTGATGATTCGATAGCAAAAATATTTCAGTTAGGGTCTCACAGGGCTTTATCTTCACAGTAGGGTCTCACAGGGCTTTATCTTCACAGTAGGGTCTCACAGGGCTTTATCTTCACAATCTATCAGTTTTGGGGAGGATTACCTAGGCACGGGTTTGCAAGCTATTGTGTCATTGTGTTCAGGCCGGTTTTTATGACTCAGGCCAAGGGTCAGAGCCTACTTAAAATTTTCCTATTCTTTCAGGTGGTTTCGGGGAAACTGAAACTCAGGCCCTCTGATTTCTGAGGCTTTCTGGGGCCTGTCATGGCGTTAGTTTGGTCCTTTCACTTTTTATTTCCAGTTTTCAAAACAGTGAGACGGCTCCCTATCATTCTCCAAAAGTGGCTGATAAATTATTTTTTAGTATTATTATGAACTCAGTAACTTAAACATAATTTAAACATAACTTCAATCAACTGCAGTTATTATCCTTCTTTATGCTCAAATTTCCCATCCTTGACAAACGGGAGATTCTTTAAGTCCTTTTGACTCAACCCTAGTAATCTCGGATAGCTTCTGTGCTTTTTGGTATGATAAGTAAATATCCTGCCCCAGACCTGGAATCAGCTGTTTTTTAAAGGAGCCCTGTTTCTTTTTAATGCGATAGTAGCATTTAAGGATTTAAGAATTTAACGATTTGGGTGACTGAGGGGTGTCCCCTTCTACTGGGTTGGTCATTGTATCTAGGCTTTTAATTAAACAGAGCTAAGAAGTACTTTTTATTTTAAAGATAAAATACATTATGAATTCATACTGATACTTCCAATTTAAAGTTAGAGCCCCAGGGTTTTTATTTAACCTGATCGATGTTCTAGCCCACTCTAAAAATTTATATCTCAGAGATACCAACATAACTGTTCAAATGATTTATCACATAGCATACAAACTGCAGTCTCAAAATAGCAAATGTTATCATTAATAATATAATTACTAAAAACACTTCAGGATTTATTTTTGGAGACTGTTATCCTTAGTGTATATACAGTTACATTACTGTGATTTTAAATCACTTGGGACATTTCTTCTCTGTTCAATTATACCACAATTCAAATCACAGTTTCATCTTACTTTTGAGGAATTGACTTTTAAAACTACTTAAAAATTCTTAATAAAGATGTAAGCTATTTACTTGGTTCTAAAGTCAAATCTATGAAACAAGATAGATGCAGAGAAGTCTACCTTTTGTCTTTATTCCTTCCATTCCCCTATAAAAAACTATAAAACTTTGTGGGGAGAGTTCTTTCATTTTTTATATAAGCTATGTATGTATTTCTTACCCTTCCTTCTTAGATGAGCAGTCGTCGAGAGCCAGTCCAATCCGTCCTTCTAATGGCATTGTCCAGACGCCCAGAAAAGAAGGAACCGCAATGTGGACCTCTGAAAAGAACGACCCCGCTATCTCTCATTATTATAGTGTTTAGAAATGTTGTTATTGGTCACTTTCATCTAAATTGGAAAACCAAATTTAATATACCCGGGGAGAAATGCCAGAGGCAAGATCCCCCTAATTCTTCCAGGTGGCAAAGAGACGAGACAACTGCTGGCATAAAAGCCACAGGGCATAAATCTGCAAAGGAGTAAGAAGAGCAAACCTTTTCAAAGAACATTGCTTCTCTCTCACTTACCAACTGCACATCTCCCTGTATGGCCCCGGAAGATGGCTGGTTAGCCAGAGGCGGGTAAGAGTCCTCAAGGGAGGAACAACCTGAGACAGGCACAGTCACAGGGGGGCCATCAGGTGAACAATAGGGGGTCAACAGAGGTGAGGCTCAGAACCTCATTCCCCCAGTTTTGAGAGAAATCTTCTGCACCCATGGCTGTTTCGTTGCCCTTGTCTCGCTCGGATCTATACCCAGTTTATAGGCATGAATCTGACAGTTTACTGCAGCTTTCCTACTGCACTAAATTCTACTTTCCACCTTTATTTTACATCAAGATTTAAACAACTTTCTATTAGAAACTGTAATCTTTATTACTTTTACCTACTACGTCAACATTTTATTGAAGAATAATAAGAGGGGGATGCGGAGAAGATATTGAAAACAAATATCAAAGTTATAATAAATAAGAAGTTTGAGTAGGTTCCAGTTCCCTCTCCCACCCAACTCAGCCCTGTGAGGAATTTCTCAATGACTCCTAGACCTGTTGGATCTCGGGGAATAATAGAACTATAAAGGAAAGTCAGCATGAATGATTGTGTGTGAAAGGGCTGACATGATTGTAGAAACTCTCCCAATAGAAAAGATTATTATTACAGATATTATTGTATATAGTTTAAAGAAACTCATGCCCCTGCCCTCCCTGAGGAGAAGGGTGGTCCGACTAGGTCCCTATGCCTTCTGATTCGGTGGTCATTATCCCCTTACCTCATCCCCCCAGGTGCAACGCTTTCGTCTCTGTGAAACTGGGCACCTACCCAAGAATACAGAGTTTTCAGTTCCCGCAATTACAATCAGCTTAAGTCTTGCTACACTGCTTAGATGATACACTGTTTTGATGTTTTTCTTTAAATCTGCACGTAATGCTCTAGACCTAAAAAAATAGACTTAGCTATATTTGTTAATCAGATGAATAGTAACCATGGCTATTTTAGAATCAATAATAAGGAAACTGCAAGTAGGGCTCAGGCCAACCAGGTGTGAGAGAACAGTTTGAGAATTAAGTCATGTTTGTTCGGTAACTACTGAGACAGGGACTGTGGGTGTAGTCAGAGTAGGGTGAGGGCCTCTGGAAAAAGCAAGGCAGAATATTTGCAGTCAGAGCAATGTAACTACATGCAAGGAAACCCCCTACCAAAACTCTGTGTTAAACATTAAGCTCTGGAGTCATTCTTCAGTAAGATCAGTTAACGTTCCTCAAATAAAGAAGAGTAGCATATGTTTTTATTATGCTAATCATTTGTAATCATGTGTAAGATTGACTTTAGCATACTAAAAGGCCCAGGCCTATGTGTTGCCTTTCCTCTTTCAGAGCTAATGAGGTGATTTTGCAGACCAGGCAAACTAATTTAGCATGCAGACCCAGCTGTAAACAACATAATAGAAGGCAAGAAAGATTCCACTTTAAAGATAAGATTCCACTTAACTTACTCTTTAGCAAACAATGCCTCAGCCCACCTTGGGGTCAGGCTGAGCAGGTGGCCTTGTTTCATATGCCCCCACACCAAGATGCTGGTATCTGGGGGGAAATTAACAGAGCAGGAGGTTACTTGTATTAAGTTACTTGTAAATATTCTAGGACTGCTTAATAAGTCCACACCCCTAAGCTTTTTTCATGTTCTCGAAAAATCCTCATCTGCCTATAAAAGCCCTAGACAACGCACCACACCGGACTCTCTTGTCGCCTCCTGGCATGAGTCGGGAGCTCTGTCCTTTCACTTTATTTCTAAATAAAAGCCTATACCTTGCTCTCCTACCTTTTGACTGTTTGCTAAGCTCATTCTTCAGCTTCGTGAGCAAGAACCCCGGCATCACTGCCAGGGAAACCAAGCAAGCATGAGTGCAAAAAATTAGTGATTGCTCAAGTGCCAATAATCTTATCTTTAAAGATTGACCTTTATGTAATCATTATTTCTGAAAAAATCAAATGATCTAACCTTTGTAAAACTGCATACTCAAAACATATATAACCTTGCTAAACTTCAATAAAACAGGCCAGGCTCAGCTTTTGCTAGTGTCTGTGTCCTCATTCCATCAGTCGCCGACACCATCCATCCTTCAGGGACTCCTAGACTTGCTGGAGCTGGACTCCGGCAAGCAGTAGTATATTATTCATATGTTTATCTACCTTGCTTTTCTCATTTAACAATGCACCTGGAGAACTCTCTGTTTAGTAGATAGAGATAGTCTTTACTTCTCATAGTTGCTGGTACCATGGTTTACTCAACCAGGCTCCTATTGATGGATACTTGACTTTTTTCTTGTATTTGCTGTTACAAATATTGTTGCAATAAATAGCTTCATGCAAATATCTTTTTGCATTTTTTCCAGTATATCATTGGGATAGATTTCTGAAAGACGGACTGCTAGGCCAAATACATGTATAATTTTGCTAGCTATTGTGAAAAGTTCTTTCACAGGAGTCATTCCTTTGCATTCCCCAAATAAAAATGTGTGTCATTGCCTGTATCCTGTTAAAATATATGGTGAAATGTTTAGATTTTTGCTCATATGATAGATGAAAAAGGATATCTCAGTGTTTTAATTTGCATTTCCTTTAGAGGTTGAACATTTTTTTCATTTAAGAATACATTTCTGGCACTTCCGGGAGATGGCGGTGTGAGCAGGGCGGCAGAAATCTCCTCCCAACACTATATTTATCTACGAAAACACAGAAAATACATCTATTCCTAAAAGAGAGACGAGAATACACAGGAAAGCGCACAGCATGCAGCTACACCCAAGAGGACTCGGCACCCCAAGAGGCAGGTGAGATACGGAGCCTCGACCCGGGGGGGACCTGAGCACTCCCCCACACCAGCGCACCGGCAGGAGGAGAGGATTCAGAGCCGGGAGGGAGTGGAAGTACACCCCGCGAAGTAGCCAGCCCCGGTGATCTGCGCGGGGAGCGCTGACCCACATTGCGCAGTGCAGCGGAGATTGGAGAGACAGAGGGGCAGGATCTGAGCGGGGAACGCGCCAGGGTGCTTGCAGCCGGCTCCCGGGAAGGAAAAAAAAAAAAGCGCGCGCTTTCTTCAGCGGTCTTAAAGAGACAGGAGCCCAGCGGAGGAGCCGGATCGCCCCAGCACACTCAGCCCAGCAGGCTGGGAGTCCTGGGGAGTTTCAGACGCCTTAGCTGGCGACTGAGGAAGCGTAGCCATACTTAACACTTCTCACTGAGATCAGCAGCCTCCTATTCGTTCCCACCCCTGCCAGAGCGATAAAGGGCCCTGCGGAGCGGCACAGTCACAGCTGTGGAATAGTGGGGCAATAGCGCCACCTAGAGCATTCCCACAGAATCTACGTCTGGTGGGCATTTTTTTTTTGTTTTTTTGTTTTGTTTTGTTTTTTGTTTTGTTTTTGTTTTTTCTTTTCTTTCTTTCTTTCTTTCTTTCTTTCTTTTTTTCTCTTTTTTTTCTTCTCTTTTTAAAGTCTTAAAGAGCCCAGCTGACATACGTGGCAACTATCAGTGACCAAATTATACAGCCATGAAAAGACAGAGGAATATGGTTCAGAGCAAAATCAACCAGACAACCCCAGAGAGGGAGTCTGAAGGGATGGAAATGCACAGTCTTCCTGAAAAAGAATTCAGAATAAAAGTCATAACCATGCTGATGGACCTACAGAGAAATGTGCAAGAGCTGAGGGAGGAAGTGAGGGAACTGAGGAAAGACAATGCAGAAATCAGACAAGCGATCGACGGGCTTAACAGCAGAATGGATGAGATGCAAGAGACTGTTAATGGAATAGAAAACAGAGAACAGGAGTACAGAGCAGCTGAGGCAGAGAGAGATAAAAGGATTTCTAGGAATGAAATAATATTAAGAGAACTGTGTGACAATCCAAATGGAACAATATTCGCATTATAGGAGTACCAGAGGAAGAAGAGAGAGAAAAAGGGATAGAAAGTGTCTTTGAAGAAATAATTGCTGAAAACTTTCCCTCGCTGGGGAAGGAAGTAGTCTCGCAGTCCACCGAAGCTCATAGATCTCCCAACACAAGGGACCCAAGGAAGACAACACCAAGACACATAATAATTAAGATGGCAAAGATCAAAGATAAAGACAGGGTATTAAAGGCAGCTAGAGAGAGAAAAAAGATCACCTACAAAGGAAAACCCATCAGACTATCATCAGACTTCTCAACAGAAACCTTACAGGCCAGAAGAGAATGGCATGATATATATTTAACATTATGAAACAGAAGGGCCTTGAACCAAGAATGTTGTATCCAGCACGATTATCATTTAAATATGATGGAGGGATTAAACAATTTCCAGATAAACGAAAGTTGAGAGAGTTTGCCTCTCATAAACCACCACTAGAGGATATCTTAAATGGACTACTCTAGATGGAAGCACACCTAAGGCTAAAAAGATGTCACCAGAGAAAATAAAATCATAGCAAAGAAAGCAGACCATCGAAATACTAACTAAAGGCAAAGAATAAAACACCTATTATAGAAAGAATGGAGGAGGAGGAATAAGAAGGGAGAGAAATAAAGAAACATCAGACTGTGTTTACAATAACTTAACAAGAAAGTTAAGTTAGATTGTTAGATAGTAAAGAAGCAACCCTTGAACCCTTGGTAACCACGAATCTAAAGCCAGCAATGGCAATAAGTACATACCTATCAATAATCACCCTAACTGTAAATGGACTGAATGCACCAATCAAAAGACACAGAGTAACAGAATGGATAAAAAACCATCTATATGCTGCCTACAAGAAACTCACCTCAAATCCAAAGACATACAGAGACTAAAAGTGAAGGGATAGAAAAAGATATTTCATGCAAACAACAAAGAGAAAAAAGCAGGTGTTGCAGTACTTGTATCAGACAAAATAGACTTCAAAACGAAGAAAGTAGCAAAAGATAATGAAGGACATTACATAATGATAAGGGGGTCAGTCCAACAAGAAGATATAACCATTATAAATATATATGCACCCAACACAGGAGCGCCAGCATATGTGAGACAAATACTAACAGAATTAAAGGAGGAAATAGACAGCAATGTATTCATCTTAGGAGACTTCAACACACCACTCACTCCAGAGGACAGATCAACCAGACAGAAAATAAGTAAAGACACAGAGGCACTGAACAACACACTAGAACAGATGGACCTAACAGACATCTACAGAACTCTACACCCAAAAGCAACAGGATACACATTCTTCTCAAGTGCACATGGAACATTTTCCAGAATAGACCACATACTAGGCCACAAAAAGAACCTCAGTAATTTGAAAAATATTGAAATCCTACCAACCACCTTCTCAGATCACCAAGGTATAAAACTAGAAATAAATTTTAGAAAGAAATCCAAAAGGCTCACAAATACATGGAGACTTAACAACCCTCTCCTAATTAATCAATGGGTTAACGACCAAATCAAAACAGAAATCAAAGAATATATGGAGACTAATGACAACAACAACAGAAAGCCACAACTTCTGTGGGACGCAGCAAAGGCAGTTCTAAGAGGAAAGTATATTGCAATCCAGGCCTATTTAAAGAAGGAAGAACATTCCCAAATGAATAGTCTAAAGACACAATTACTGAAATTGGAAAAAGAAGAACAAATGAGGCCCAAAGTCACCAGAAGGAGGGACATAATAAAGATCAGAGAAGAAATAAATAAAATTGAGAAGAATAAAACAATAGAAAAAAATCAATGAAACCAAGAGCTGGTTCTTTGAAAAAATAAACAAAATAGATAAACCCCTAGCCAGACTCATTAAGAGAAAAAGAGAATCTACACACATAAACACAATCAGAAATGAGAAAGGAAAATCACGATGGACCCCACAGAAATACAAAGAATCATAAGAGAATATTATGAGAATCTATATGCTAACAAGCTGGAAAACATAGAAGAAATGGACAACTTCTTAGAAAAATACAACCTTCCAAGACTGACCAAGCAAGAAACAGAAAAACTAAACAGACCAATCACCAGTGATGAAATCGAATTGGTAATCAAAAAACTACCCAAGAACAAAACCCCTGGGCCTGATGGATTCACCTCTGAATTCTACCAGACATATAGAGAAGAAATAACACCATTCTCCTTAAAGTTTTCCAAAAAATAGAAGAGGAGGGAATACTTCCAAACTCATTCTATGAAGCCAGCATCACTCTAATATCAAAACCTGGAAAAGACCTCACCAAAAAAGAAAATTACAGGCCAATATCCCTGATGAACGTGGATGCAGAAATACTCAACAAAATATTAGCAAATCGAATTCAAAAATACATCAAGAGGATCACACACCATGATCAAGTGGGATTCATCCCAGGGATGCAAGGATGGTACAACATTCGAAAATCCATCAACATCATTCACCACATCAACAAAAAGAAGAACAAAAACCACATGATCATCTCCATAGATGCTGAAAAAGCATTTGACAAAATTCAGCATCCATTCCTGATTAAAACTCTCAACAAAATGGGTATAGACGGCAAGTACCTCAACATCATAAAGGCTATATATGACAAACCCACTGCTAACATCATACTTAACGGCGAGACGCTGAAAGCTTTTCATCTAAGATCGGGAACAAGACAGGGATGCCCACTCTCTCCACTGTTATTCAACATAGTACTGGAGGTCCTAGCCACAGCAATCAGACAAAACAAAGACATACAAGGCATCCAGATTGGTAAAGAAGAAGTCAAATTGTCACTATTTGCAGATGACATGATACTGTACATAAAAAACCCTAAAGATTCCATTCCAAAACTACTAGAACTAATATCTGAATTCAGCAAAGTTGCAGGATACAAAATTAACACACAGAAATCTGTTGCTTTCCTATACACTAATGATGAACTAACAGAAAGAGAAATCAGAAAAACAATTCCATTCACAATTGCATCAAAAAGAATAAAATACCTAGGAATAAACCTAATGAAGGAAGTGAAAGACCTGTACTCTGAAAACTACAAGACATTCCTAAGAGAAATTAAAGAGGTCACTAACAAATGGAAATGCATCCCATGCTCTTGTCTAGGAAGAATAAATATTGTCAAAATGGCTATACTACCTAAAGCAATCTACAGATTCAATGCAATCCCTATCAAACTACCAACAGCTTTCTTCAATGAACTGGAACAAATAATTCTAAAATTAATATGGAACCACAAAAGACCCTGAATAGCCAAAGCAATCCTGAGAAGGAGGAATAAAACAGGGGGAATTACAATCCCTGACTTCAACCTCTACTACAAAGCCACAGTAATCAAGACAATTTGGTATTGGCACAAAAACAGACCCACAGACCAGTGGAACAGATTAGAAAATCCAAACATTAGCCCAAACATATACAGTCAATTAATATTTGATAAAAGTGCCTTGGATATACAATGAGGAGATGACAGCCTCTTCAGCAGCTGGTGTTGGAAAAACTGGACAGCTACATGTAAGAGAATGAAACTGGACAACTGTCTAGCCCCATACACAAAGGTAAACTCAACGTGGATCAAAGACTTGAATGTAAGTCATGAAACCATAAAACTCTTAGAAAAAAACATAGGCAAAAATCTCTTGGACATAAACATGAGCAACTTCTTCATGAACATATCTCCCCGGGCAAGGGAAACAAAAGCAAAAATGAACAAGTGGGACTATATCAAGCTGAAAAGCTTCTGTACAGCAAAGGACACCATCAGTAGAACAAAAGACATCCTACAGTATGGGAGAATATATTCATAAAAAACGTATCTGATAAAGGGTTGACATCCAAAATATATAAAGAACTCATGCACCTTAACAAACAGAAAGCAAATAATCCAATTAAGAAATGGGCAGAGGACATGAATAGACACTTCTCCAAAGAAGAAATTCAGATGGCCAACAGGCACATGAAAAGATGCTCCACATCGCTAATCATCAGAGAAATGCAGATTAAAACCACAATGAGATATCACCTCACACCAGTGAGGATGGCCAACATCCAAAACACAAACAACAACAAATGTTGGCGAGGATGTGGAGAAAAGGGAACCCTCCTACACTGCTGGTGGGACTGCAAATTAGTTCAACCATTGTGGAAAGCAGTATGGAGGTTCCTCAAAAAACTCAAAATAGAAATACCATTTGACCCAGGAATTCCACTCCTAGGAATTTACCCTAAGAATGCAGCAGCCCAGTTTGAAAAAGACAGATGCACCCCTATGTTTATCGCAGCACTATTTACAATAGCCAAGAAATGGAAGCAACCTAAGTGTCCATCAGTAGATGAATGGATAAAGAAGAAGTGGTACATATACACAATGGAATATTATTCAGCCATAAGAAGAAAACAAATCCTACCATTTGCAACAACATGGATGGAGCTAGAGGGTATTATGCTCAGTGAAATAAGCCAAGCCAAAAAAGACAAGTATCAAATGATTTCACTCATATGTGGAGTATAAGAACAAAGAAAAATACTGAAGAAACAAAACAGCAGCAGACTCACAGAACCCAAGAACGGACTAATAGTTACCAAAGGGAAAGGGACTGGGGAAAATGGGCGGAAAGGGAGGGATAAGAGGGAAAAAGGGGCATTACGATTAGCAGATGTAATGTTGGGGGGGCACGGGGAGGGCAGTACAACTCAGAGAAGACAAGTAGTGATTCTATAGCATCTCACTACGCTGATGGACAGTGACTGTAATGGGGTTGGTGGGGGGGACCTGATGAAGGGGTAGTTTAATAATCGTAATATTGCACATGTAATTGTAAATTAATGATAATAAAATAAATTATATTTAAAAAAAAGTACATTTCTTTTTCTGCCAACTGTTCATATCTCTAGTGAATTTTTTACAATATTGTCAGTCCTTTCCTTTTCTATTTTTTAGAAGCTTTTTGTATACTAGAGATAGCAAACTTTTTTCTATGATGTAATTTTTGTATTATCAAATTGATCAATATTTTCCCATACTGTTATGAATTTGAGCCGTTGTTAGTATAGTAGATTGGAAGAAAACAGTCTCACGTTCTTCCCCTGTATGCACACCCCTGTGAAGTGTGGCTTTACATCTCTTCCCGTCAAGAGATGGAGACTATTGTTCCATCCCCTTGAATTTGGGCTTGCCTTGAACTTTGCTTGGCTAGAATGCTATGGAAGTGATTTCGTTAAGAGTTCTCACTCTCTAGAAACCCTGACTGCCAATGTGAAGAAGCCTGAGCTAGACTCCGTGAGAATGAGAGAACCATATGGAGAGAGAAGTCCCACCTACAGCTATCACTAACCCCACACCTGGGAGTGAGGCCTTCCAGCTCCAGCCCTGAGGAAAAATGACTGCGGTTGTCAGAGTGACCTCAGGCATGACCAGATGAGAACCACCCAGCTGAACAGGGAACAAATTGATGATCCACACAATTGTGAGCAAGTAAAATGGTTGTGTATTAAGCCATGAAGTTGCGGTAGTTTAAGCAGCAATATGTAGTTAAGATAGTTGGGAAATAAAACTTAACTTTGAACTTGGTGCAGACCAGCTTTTGTGTTTTCGCATTTCACATCCCTCAACAGTGATGAAGAAAAAACTAGCTTTGCCCAGCAGATCCAGAATTTGTCTGGCTTAACCTGCTGGCCAACTGTTGCTTTTTCTGAAATTTCTTTTAGAACTACTAAATGCCAATGTCATGGCATACAGGATTTTTTCCTTTTAAAATTCAATATTTAATTAAAACAACCTTTGAAGCAACTATCGAATCCAAAATCAATCTTTTATTTCTGTTTTTGACATTACAACCAATGTAATGAAAGTTTAAAAACAGTATTCCATAAGCAGCATTTTTATTATCAGACCACAGACTGATTTTAATAATAAATATACATTAAAAAAAAGTCAAAGTGAGATAAAGAAAGTGTGGGGCCTAGAATGTGAAATCAATTGCAGAACATAAAAATTGGTGGCAGAATCAAATAACAAGTTACTTCTCCTTGATGAAGACAGGAATATAAAAGAAGACTAAGTTTAGAAAAACACAACACACATTCTAATGAATGACATGCCCATGACATTTAAATGTTACTTTAATTGTTGAAAGAAATGTGTGGAACAGTCTTGGGCAATGGCTTTGAGATAACTATTCTATGCATTTTCTTTAAATGTGAATTTTCTATTAGAGAGTACGGTGTATTCCACAGCAAGCTTTTGAGAGTTGAAACTGGATTCAGGGAAGATTAGTTTCTGAATGTGTTAGTGTTTTCTGTGCCAACTATTTGTCCTGTCAGATAGCATCTGTTGACCAGAAGCAACACTGTCCATTATAATAGAGCACATTATATAATGTTTTCCCTCAGTTAAAAATCTCTCTAGAGAAATTTCTAGGAAAAGATCTATGTATTTTATTAACTTTTGGGGTAAGTTATTAGTGAATAAGTTGGAGGAGTTTGGAAAGTTAACTATTATTGGAATTTTTCATATGAATATGTGATTTTCAGTAGTCATTGCCCAAATTATTGATCAAACTAATATAAGAACTTAATTTTTATTTTCTGAGATTATTTCTTATGGATAGCGATTTCTGGGCTTGGGGAAGAGAATGAAGAAAAATTACCTTTTTCCTTTATCAAGTGACATGATGCTAAGAAGATTATGGGCATTATTACACCCCCTTTAAGAATGAGAATCCCTTCTCACATGTCAGAAATGCTTTCATTAAGACCTAAGGAAAGGATATTCTTTTGGAGTGAAAGATTCTGTAAAGACTGTGGTTATATCTATTATGTCTCAAGTAGAAACCAAATAGAATGACCTATCAAGCTGATTTTAAAAATTCATCTTTAGATAATTGATTGAATTAGTCATGCAGTGATTTCATTCTATTATTAAGATATTTAAAACTACAGGTTTTACAAAACCAGAGCCCAGTTATTTTAGTAATATAGAACTTTCAAAAAAGAAAATGTCGCACTTCTAAAGAGAATTCATATGGTAGCAAAATATTCTGGAACTAAACTCTTTTGAATTTACCACCATCACAATCCTCATTCCTCCCAGTCATCTGTATCTCCAGATTGTCTACAAACTGTTCAATTCCCCCCCACCTGTAACCCCTAAGCAAGTCTTCCTGCTGTTCAGTTCACTGTTATCCTTCTAAAATGGTAAAATTGATCACATTGCCTCCCAGTTTAAAACTTTTCTCTAGCCCACTAACATCTAATAAGAACATTTAAATCTGTTCTTACTTCACAGTGAAAATTCTTATTCTATAGTATGATATTCAAGGCCCTCCACAAACCACATCTGTCCAATCTCTCACCAATCTAATTTTCTCTTACTCTTATTATTTCTTATTTTACTCCTACTCTCCTGCAGCCTCCAGAACACATACCTTCCCGTCATGACCTGAACAGCCTGATTTAACAGCTTGAACTTGCTGAATTTAACATTACTTGAATTTGCCACCTACTTTGTGCCTTAGAGAACTTGTACTCCACTCCGCCTGGAAAGACTCCCAACCCCTCAGCCAGGTCAGCTTCCTTCTAATTCCTCAGCTCAAACGTCGTCGGCTTTGCAGGCCTTTCCTCATCTGATGGAGCTGAATCTTTAACACCTTCTTTTGTGTCATTCTGTACCTTACTCTATTATTTCTCATTCAGTTTTTCAATCATTTGTTTATATTTCAAAATCTCCAAAGCGAAGAAGCCTGAGAGTAAAGGCCACAAGAAGGCCTCAGTAATGTTTGTTGAAAGAAATTATGAGGCTCTGTGAGGTATGGCCTGTTTTATAGAGTTGTCCTCTATGAAACTGCTGGTATTTAGCCCCATTTGACCTACAAAAACAACAATTTCATAGGAAATTAATTCCAAGAGACAAATGTTAAGAAAACTTCAGATTAACTTCACTAAAACAATGATAGCTTCTAACGTAAACACAGAATTTTCTTGAATTATATGGAAAGTCAACTGAAGAAATTCCCAAATGTAAATGTGTTTTTCTCCATGAAGAAATCAGCCTATATTTTTCTTCTCTTCGGACAAAGCCTACTTGTTATTCTCAATGGAATTTTTATCCTATTTTTCTTTTCTTTTTTTTTCTTTTAGAAAGCATTACATTTGCTCAATCATAATATAAGTTGGCCCCGGGAATGGTAGTACAACATGGAGAATATAGCCAATGATTCTGTAACATCTTCCTATGCTGACAGATAGTAACTGCACTAGTGGGGGTGAGGGTTTAATAATATGGGTAACTGTTGAACCACTGTGCTGTATACTTGAGACCAATATTGCATACCGACAATACTTAAATATATTTTTAAAGTATTACATTTATAGATATGTTGCTCACGTCTCTATCTAGGCAATTTCCCTACATATCTTTGTTGATAGTCTAGAGAGGGCAAATACAGGGTTTTGGTTAGACAGCGTTCCAGGCAGCCTTTTCAGCTTTAGAACAGGCATCATTACATTAATCAGTTTATGTGAGAACTGAGGCTGCAGGCAGATTCCAGTGCAATTACATGTGCCACCTCACATTATTTTAGCTTCACTGCTCTTGAAGAGATTGTTTCCCAAGTATTTAAACATGACTCTTCATAATAGTGACTGACTTTCTCCTAAGCTGAAAGTTGAACAGAATTACCCAATATCTTCACATTATTTCTTAACACTTATTCAAAAATTAAGTCAATATAATAAAGTTGATATGAGAGCTCCTACAAGTTCTTGCAAAGATATTTCTTGCCTGACAATGACTGACTTCAATAGATTTATTCATGAAAACAGCAGTAATAAAGCAGGGTTCCCAGTACAATCTGAACTTCTTTTTTATCTATCAGTCGTTTTGTTTCCAGTAATATTTTCTGTTTCTCCCTAAAATTCAATTTCCTGTTTCCCCAGAACTCAGTATTAATTGGAAGCAGAATTTCTCATATTCTTGCAAATGCACGCAGTTGGCTATCATCTGGACTGTGTGGAATATCTTCATGTGGATGAGTTTTGTCTAGGAAAATCCCCATAGTTTGTAGTTTAATATAAATACATAGCTAAAAATATGTGGTTAAAAAATGAAGGAAGTTGTGCATGTCAGGGTGGGCGTGGATCTACCTGCTAGATAAAGACTACAGAGCTAAAGCAATTAAGATGGTTAGTATAGATTGATGGATAAAAAAATAGCCATTGGAAAAACTAGAGAATTGAGAAACCCACACATATATGAAAAGGAGTGTTATGACTTAGGAGAAATCAGTGAGAAAATGATGAACTCTTTAGTAAGTGGTATGGGTTCTATTGGGTATCCATGTGGAAAAATAAAACAAAATTAGTCCCTTACCTCAATATACACACACAAAATTCCAGATGGATTAACAGTTTAGAAGTGAGAAGAAAAAGTCTAAAACTTTTAGAAGAAAGCATTTCTTTGACTTTAGAAAGTGAAGGATACCTCAAGACACAAAATTACAAAACAGAAGACAAAAATTGATAAATCTGATTCATTAATACAAATGTCTATACAACAAAAATAACTGATAGAAGTGAAAAGATAAACCACAAGGTATAAAATTTCCAACAAAGTATGAGAATTTAGAATATTTGAAGAATTTTTACCAATGAATAAGAAAAAAGGAACACTCTGAAGTAGAAATTCTCAGAGGATAAGAATTCATGCAAAAATTGTGAATAGTTAATAAATATATGAAAAGATCTTCAATTGCAGTGGTAAACCAATGTAATGCAAAAAAACACAATAATATAAAACAAATTTATACCTATGAGATTTGTAAAATTTTCACTTAAAATTTTGATAACTGGTAGGTAAATATTATATTCTTCTTCACATTTCCTCCTAAAGAAAAGATAGTTGCTAATCCAGTGCTTGAAATTCTCAAAATCTCTTGTTTCAATAGCTTCTTAACATTTCTCATCAAGTACCATTGAAATTTAGTACCTATTATTTCAAATTTTCTTGTTATCAATAATGAGCACAAAATTTGGAGGTCTGGGCATTTGTATTTGTATAAGCAAAAAAGGAGTGGGGGTGGGAGGAAAAAATTGAATAGTGTATAGCAGTGAAAATGAAAGAACTAGAACTACATGTATCAACATAGATGAATCTCAAAAATATAATGTTGAATGTAAAATGCAAGTTGTATGTAGTGTATAATACCATATACTTAAAATAAATATATTCTGTTGTTTATAGATACCTATGTATATTATAAAAGTATGTATATGCATAGAGATGATACATACAATTTCAGAATAGCAGTTACCTCTGAGACACAGGAAGAGGAATGAGATAAGGGAGAAAAATACATACAGAAATATATTTTTATTGCTTCCTTTCTTTAAAAAGATGTAAAACAAAAATGGCAAAATGTTATGGTATTTCAAAGCAAGGTGCTGGGTAGATGTGTATTCATTATACTATTCTCTCCTTTCCTGTATGTTTGAGGTGTTTTGAGATTAAAATGTTAGCTGAAAGCAAAAAAACCTCACTGTTTTATGTGTAACACTGCACTTTATCCTTCCTTGCAAAAGCTGGAAGAATATGAACTAATTGACTCTTAGGAAACAGAAAAAAGAATTCATCATCTGGCATTTAACACTATCGTGAACTTGGAAGTTGGAGTTTTACTCTTCCTCAGCACCAAACTAAACTGTGTAATCTTGAACAAATCATATATCCTCTCTAGACCTCAGTTTCCTAACTCAATAAATGAGATTGAACTAGAATGTCTTCTCAGTTTCCTTTGACTCTAAAAAGTGAAGATTATCACTGTGCCTGTGAGAACGGCTGGCAGACAGCCTTGCTATTATATGGGACCTACTCTGAAGCTAAATGGCTGCCAGGAGACTGAAAACCCCTGTTGGTCTTAAAGGCAGACCCTGCCTCTGACCTAAAACTCTGTAATGCTACAATGCCCATGAGTCCTACTAAAAAGTAAGGTGCATCATGGACTCCATTCCTCGGGAATTTCTGCCACTTGCCCTACAGTTAGTAATTAAATACGGTTTCTTTCTCTGAACTTCTCACAGCTCTTCTTCTATAAACAGTGTTACCCTTATTTACCACTCTGGTTGATTCTAGGTGGCTTACTTACTGATCTTAAAATCCTCTCTCAAATACCATATCTGCTGTCTTTTAGGCCCCCACAAGCTCACACTGCCCTTCTAAGTAAAATTAAAGGTATTGGCTATAGGCTCCAGCATTTTCTGCTAGTAGTCTCTGCCCCAATGGCCTTTTTTCCCCACCATTTCTTTGCTGATTCAGTCTATGTTTCCACCAGGTACTTTTGTTTTCTTATTTTTTTTTTAATTATTTCCACAGCCTCCATTCCCCTTCTGTTTCTTGGCCTTTTCAGAGGACATCCCGTATATTCGAAAAGAAATTATTTTCTCCCTTTAATCTATTTCCATTCTTTCTTTCAGTATTGCCCCCAAAAGAAATAAAATAAAATTGCATTATATATTTATCATATATTATTGTGTATTTGTTGATTTGGTTTGATCTTTGTCAGTTCATTAGTATACCACACGCTGATATGTAATTGTCACAATTAAAATTTTTAATTGTCAAATTTAATTTAAAGTGACAATTGTCACTTTAAAAAATGTTCCTCTGCAGTGAGTATAATGAGGTATGTGGTGGGGACTTGATAATAGGGGGAGTCTAGTAACCATAATATCGCTCATGTAATTGTTCATTAATAATAGCAAAAAAAAAATGTTCCTCTGCATGTGGCTCCCTCCCACATATTTGTGTTGATGTAGGGAGAAGACAATAGAAATCAGGCCAGGCTTGTGAATTAGTACCCCATATATCTTAATCATCTCCGCTCTGTTTCAAGAATAAAATCCACACTCCTAAGTATAAGACTTCAAGAAAATGTATGCCCATTAGTCAGAGAAAGGGCCATTTAGGAGAAGGAGGTTGGTGTAGTATAACATAAGGATTATTGGAAAAACATCACAGAAGTAATGCCCAATTATGGTAGATAAATAGTATTATAGAATAGCACTCCTGATCTGAGTTCTGTAGGTTACAATCTGCATAAGGACCCAGAATGTCAGCCTTCCTCCACAGCGCACAGAACAGCCCCAAGATGCATATGCACTCAACATTAATGATGATCAAGGAAATGTAGCTTTTTGAACTACATGAACTTCAAAATATACTTATAGTAACCCGCAATGAATCACATTCATACTCTGTAAAAATGAATATAGGGAAATGTAAAACTAGGTAGAAAGAAGAGGCAATAATTATTCATGAGTAATTTTATTAAATATAAACTCTTCTAGTATCTTAAGCCTTCCCCTTAAAGTTAATCACTCACTACTCTGACTTCAGCTGTAATTTTAGTTTTAAAGGAGCATAAACTTTTTTTTAACATGGGAGAGAAATATAGTAGTGAGAATTCACTCAATTAAGGTGAGAATGAGTCCCACTTACTACATCTCAAAGTCTTAGGACTTAGTGAAAGTTATAGAATTTTGCATGAGTGCCAGAGAACTCTGTAGGAGACCCAGAACACAGGAATAAGTGGCATTTTCAAGAAGGCATTTTGGGTTTCCTATTGCATCCTCCACACTCAGAAAAGGTAAAATCAGCTAGGTACTCCAGTCATTGCAATTTACAATGAGAGCTGCAAGCAACAGCCAGAAAACACAGTGCAAGCTGCCTTTTTCCCACCTTTGAACTCCTGGGACATGGGAGGTCAAAGAGGGTCCTCATGTGTTCCCAGATACACATGATAAATAACTCAGTGAAAGGGATGTTTAATTATGATGACATAGAAAGCATAGTTGTTTTTTTTCCTTTTTGGGATTTAAAGAATTAGACATTATTTGCTTTTTTCCCTATGGCAAGTTTTAATGAAAAAAATTCCTCTGAAAGATTTGAAAATATTTGATTTTCTTTCAGGTATTTTCTTAAAGTAATTTCCTGCTTTGTTTTCAGAAATGGAAAATGTGGGATGGTGATGGAGATGAAGAAAGAGCTACCTGGCTTTAGGACTTACTTACATAACATATCCCAAGAAAAGTACATGTTTGCCATATTTTACAATTAATTTAAAAAGATTGAACTAAAAAAAATTCAAATCTATCATGTGATTGCCTTACAGTTAATATGGTAAAAGCTTCCAGCTACATTGTGAGGTTGCCTGGCTTATGGGACCAACTGTTTTCCTGTGCTTCTTTCTGTTACAGGTTCTGTGATTTGCTGAGTGATCAAAGACTGGTGGTTATGCTGCTCTGCATGTATATTTCTCGGTCAAATGGAAATTAAAAACAAATTTTCCTCCTCAGCCATAAGTATTACAGATTTGAGGCTAAATTGTCATTTGTGATCAGGAGTGAATTGGGAATGTGCCAATGTGTCAATATGGAAGGGAAAGAAAAGGTCCAGATGCTCCAGAGCAGTACCTGTTTATAATTTGCCACCAGTCATTTCCTGCCACCTGGCAAGAGCCCCTCTTAAAATGGAAAGAAAGGTGATTATCCTCATTCTTCAAATTTCTGAGCATAAAAAGAGAGTCATAGATCACCATGAGGGGCTCAAGATGGCAGAGTAAGTAGGGCGGCAGAAATCTTCTACCAAAACCATATATATTTTTGAAAATACAACAAATACAGAACTACTCCTAAAAGAGAGACCAAAAGATACAGTACAACAGTCAGGCTACATCTACATCTGCAAGAACTCAGCATCTCACAAAATGAGTAAGATACAAAGCCGGGACCTGGGGGGACCCGAGCACTCCGCCCACCCCAGCTCACTGGCAGGAGGAAAAGAATCAGAGTGGGGAGGGAGTGGAACCACAGGACTGCTAAATAAGCAGCCCTGGTGATCTGCACTGGGAGCACAGACACACACTGCATGGTGTACTGGATATTGGAGAAACAGAAAAGTAAAATCTGAGATGGAGACTGCCAGCGGGTCCCCACAGCCAGCTCCCCTGGGACAAAAGAAAAGCGAGCACCTTTTAAAAGTATTAAAGGGTCAAGGGCTTAACAGCTGGACAAAATCGTTCCGGCACAGTCAGCCCAGGAGGCTGGGAATCTTAAGGAACTTCAGGTGCTCTAACGACCTGGAGGGTAGCCCAGCCCCGAATCCCCTCACGGCAATAAGCAGCCTGCCTTTTTCACCCCAGCCAGCGCTGCAAGTAAACAGGCTGACCCGCCACAGCTGCAGAGCAGCCACGGAACAGCCCCGCCCACAGCAGCCACACAGAGTCTTCTCCCAGGCAGACCCAGAGGCTGCCACTGGAACGCAGCTACCGAACACACCCAGCGCCTCTGCCACCCAGCTTCAGCGCTCTAGGCTATCCCGCGGGCTGCCCCACCCCCAGCAGCTCAGGGGATTATCCCAAAGACTGCTCCCGGTGTGCGGGTAAACGGCACAAGCAGCGGAAGCCAGAGCAAGGTCCGGAAGGTGCGAAGGGGTGCCATTCTCACAGGAGAACACACCTGGCACAGCTGAGACACCCTGCTGGGCTCTAGGCTATCCTAGGGCAGCCCCGCATACGGCAGCTCAGGGGGATTATCCCAGAGACTGCTCCTGGTGTGCGGTTAACCCACACAGCCAACGGAGAAGGGCAAGGTGACCAGCAAGCAGGAAGGGATGTTGTTCTCCTAGCTGACACACGTGCCACCTGCCTGCGACCACTTTTATTGCCATGAAAAGACAGAAGAATCTGGTCCAGTCAAAAATCACTCAGACAACCCCAGAGAGAGGGCCTGGGGAGATAGATATAACCAATCTTCCTGAAAAAGAATTCAGAATAGAAGTCATAACCATGCTGATGGACCTGCAGAGAAATATGCAAGAGCTAAGGGATGAAGTCTGGAGGGAGATAACAGAAATGAAACAATAAATACAAGGTCTTAAGAGCAGACTGGATGAGGTGCAAGAGTCTATTAATGGAATAGATATCAGAAAACAAGAATACAGAGAAGCTGACACAGAGAGAGATAACAGGATCTCTAGGAATGAAAGAATATTAAGAGAACTGTATGACCAATCCAAACAGAACAATATTCGCATTATAGGGGTACCAGAAGAAGAAGAGAGAGAAAAAGGGATAGAAAGTGTCTTTGAAGAAATAATTGCTGAAAACTTTCCCTCGCTGGGGAAGGAAATAGTCTCGCAGTCCACCGAAGCCAACAGATCTCCCAACACAAGGGATCCAAGGAAGACAACACCAAGACACATAATAATTAAGATGGCAAAGATCAAAGATAAAGACAGGGTATTAAAGGCAGCTAGAGAGAGAAAAAAGATCACCTACAAAGGAAAACCCATCAGACTATCATCAGACTTCTCAACAGAAACCTTACAGGCCAGAAGAGAATGGCATGATATATTTAACGTTATGAAACAGAAGGGCCTTGAACCAAGAATATTGTATCCAGCACGATTATCATTTAAATATGATGGAGGGATTAAACAATTTCCAGACAAACGAAAGTTGAGAGAGTTTGCCTCTCATAAACCACCACTACAGGATATCTTAAATGGACTGCTCTAGATGAAGCACTCCTAAGGCTAAAAAGATGTCACCAGAGAAAATAAAATCATAGCAAAGAAAGCAGACCATCCAAATACTAACTAAAGGCAAAAAGTAAAATCAACTACCCACAAAAACAGTCAAAGGAAATGTAAAAGAGTACAGAATAAAAACCTAGTATATAAAGAATGGAGGTGGAAGAATAAGGAGGAAGAGAAATAAAGAATCATCAGACTGTGTTTATAATAGCTTTACAAGAGAGTTAAGTTAGACTGTTAGATAGTAAAGAAGCTACCCTTGAACCTTTGGTAACCACGAATCTAAAGCCAGCAATGGCAATAAGTACATATCTATCGATAATCACTCTAAATGTAAATGGACTGAATGCACCAATCAAAAGACACAGAGTAATAGAATGGATTAAAAAGCAAGACCCATCTATATGCTGCTTACAAGAGACTCACCTCAAACCCAAAGATATACACAGACTAAAAGTGAAGGGATGGAAAAAGATATTTCATGCAAACAACAAAATAAAAAAGAAGGTGTTGCAGTACTTGTATCAGACAAAATAGACCTCAAAACAAAGAAAGTAGCAAGAGATAAAGAAGGACATTGCATAAT